>CM017563.1:30350327-30662827 GCA_007844125.1 Sinonovacula constricta
TCTGTAAACATTTACTTCTGTTCCAGATGATTGTCTGTAAACATTTACTTCTGTTCCAGATGATTGTCTGTAAACATTTACTTCTGTTCCAGATGATTGTCTGTAAACATTTACTTCTGTTCCAGATGATTGTCTGTAAACATTTACTTCTGTTCCAGATGATTGTCTGTAAACATTTACTTCTGTTCCAGATGATTGTCTGTAAACATTTGCTTCTGTTCCAGATGATTGTCTGTAAACATTTACTTCTGTTCCAGATGATTGTCTGTAAACATTTGCTTCTGTTCCAGATGATTGTCTGTAAACATTTACTTCTGTTCCAGATGATTGTCTGTAAACATTTACTTCTGTTCCAGATGATTGTCTGTGAACATTTACTTCTGTTCCAGACGATTGTCTGTAAACATTTACTTCTGTTCCAGATGATTGTCTGTAAACATTTACTTCTGTTCCAGATGATTGTCTGTGAACATTTACTTCTGTTCCAGACGATTGTCTGTAAACATTTACTTCTGTTCCAGCTGATTGTCTGTAAACATTTACTTCTGTCCTAGACGATTGTCTGTAAACATTTACTTCTGTCCCAGATGATTGTCTGTAAACATTTACTTCTGTTCCAGATGATTGTCTGTAAACATTTGCTTTTGTCCCAGATGATTGTCTGTAAACATTTACTTCTGTTCCAGATGATTGTCTGTAAACATTCACTTTTGTCCCAGATGATTGTCTGTACACATTTACTTTTGTCCCAGATGATTGTCTGTAAACATTTACTTCTGTTCCAGATGATTGTCTGTAAACATTTACTTCTGTTCCAGATGATTGTCTGTAAACATTTGCTTCTGTCCCAGATGATTGTCTGTAAACATTTACTTCTGTTCCAGATGATTGTTTGTAAACATTTACTTCTGTTCTAGATGATTGTCTGTAAACATTTACTTCTGTTCCAGATGATTGTCTGTAAACATTTACTTCTGTCCTAGACGATTGTCTGTAAACATTTGCTTCTGTTCCAGATGATTGTCTGTAAACATTTGCTTCTGTTCCAGATGATTGTCTGTAAACATTTACTTCTGTTCCAGATGATTGTCTGTAAACATTTACTTCTGTTCCAGATGATTGTCTGTAAACATTTACTTCTGTTCCAGATGATTGTCTGTAAACATTTACTTCTGTTCCAGATGATTGTCTGTAAACATTTACTTCTGTTCCAGATGATTGTCTGTAAACATTTGCTTCTGTCCCAGATGATTGTCTGTAAACATTTACTTCTGTTCCAGATGATTGTCTGTAAACATTTGCTTCTGTTCCAGATGATTGTCTGTAAACATTTACTTCTGTTCCAGATGATTGTCTGTAAACATTTACTTCTGTTCCAGATGATTGTCTGTAAACATTTACTTCTGTTCCAGATGATTGTCTGTAAACATTTGCTTCTGTTCCAGATGATTGTCTGTAAACATTTACTTCTGTTCCAGATGATTGTCTGTAAACATATGCTTCTGTTCCAGATGATTGTCTGTAAACATTTGCTTCTGTCCCAGATGATTGTCTGTAAACATTTGCTTCTGTTCCAGATGATTGTCTGTAAACATTTACTTCTGTTCCAGATGATTGTCTGTAAACATTTACTTCTGTTCCAGATGATTGTCTGTAAACATTTGCTTCTGTTCCAGATGATTGTCTGTAAACATTTGCTTCTGTTCCAGATGATTGTCTGTAAACATTTACTTCTGTTCCAGATGATTGTCTGTAAACATATGCTTCTGTTCCAGATGATTGTCTGTAAACATTTGCTTCTGTTCCAGATGATTGTCTGTAAACATTTACTTCTGTTCCAGATGATTGTCTGTAAACAGTTGCTTCTGTTCCAGACGATTGTCTGTAAACATTTACTTCTGTTCCAGATGATTGTCTGTAAACATTTACTTCTGTCTTAGACGATTGTCTGTAAACATTTGCTTTTGTCCCAGATGATTGTCTGTAAACATTTACTTCTGTCCCAGATGATTGTCTGTAAACATTTGCTTCTGTCCCAGATGATTGTCTGTAAACATTTACTTCTGTTCCAGATGATTGTCTGTAAACATTTGCTTCTGTTCCAGATGATTGTCTGTAAACATTTACTTCTGTTCCAGATGATTGTCTGTAAACATTTACTTCTGTCCCAGATGATTGTCTGTAAACATTTACTTCTGTCCCAGATGATTGTCTGTAAACATTTGCTTCTGTCCCAGATGATTGTCTGTAAACATTTACTTCTGTTCCAGATGATTGTCTGTAAACATTTGCTTCTGTTCCAGATGATTGTCTGTAAACATTTGCTTCTGTCCCAGATGAGTGTCTGTAAACATTTGCTTCTGTTCCAGATGATTGTCTGTAAACATTTACTTCTGTTCCAGACGATTGTCTGTAAACATTTACTTCTGTCCTAGACGATTGTCTGTAAACATTTGCTTCTGTTCCAGATGATTGTCTGTAAACATTTACTTCTGTTCCAGACGATTGTCTGTAAACATTTACTTCTGTTCCAGACGATTGTCTGTAAACATTTGCTTCTGTTCCAGACGATTGTCTGTAAACATTTACTTCTGTTCCAGATGATTGTCTGTAAACATTTGCTTCTGTCCCAGATGATTGTCTGTAAACATTTACTTCTGTCCCAGATGATTGTCTGTAAACATTTACTTCTGTTCCAGATGATTGTCTGTAAACATTTGCTTCTGTTCCAGATGATTGTCTGTAAACATTTGCTTCTGTCCCAGATGAGTGTCTGTAAACATTTGCTTCTGTTCCAGATGATTGTCTGTAAACATTTACTTCTGTCCCAGATGATTGTCTGTAAACATTTACTTCTGTCCCAGATGATTGTCTGTAAACATTTACTTCTCTTCCAGATGATTGTCTGTAAACATTTACTTCTGTCTTAGACGATTGTCTGTAAACATTTGCTTTTGTCCCAGATGATTGTCTGTAAACATTTGCTTCTGTCCCAGATGATTGTCTGTAAACATTTACTTCTGTTCCAGATGATTGTCTGTAAACATTTGCTTCTGTTCCAGATGATTGTCTGTAAACATTTACTTCTGTTCCAGATGATTGTCTGTAAACATTTACTTCTGTCCCAGATGATTGTCTGTAAACATTTACTTCTGTTCCAGATGATTGTCTGTAAACATTTACTTCTGTTCCAGATGATTGTCTGTAAACATTTACTTCAGTTCCAGATGATTGTCTGTAAACATTTGCTTCAGTTCCAGATGATTGTCTGTAAACATTTATTTTAGTTCCAGATGATTGTCTGTAAACATTTACTTCTGTTCCAGATGATTGTCTGTAAACATTTGCTTCTGTCCCAGATGATTGTCTGTAAACATTTACTTCTGTTCCAGATGATTGTCTGTAAACATTTGCTTCTGTTCCAGATGATTGTCTGTAAACATTTACTTCTGTTCCAGATGATTGTCTGTAAACATTTGCTTCTGTTCCAGATGATTGTCTGTAAACATTTACTTCTGTCCCAGACGATTGTCTGTAAATATTTGCTTCTGTCCCAGATGATTGTCTGTAAACATTTACTTCTGTTCCAGATGATTGTCTGTAAACATTTACTTCTGTTCCAGATGATTGTCTGTAAACATTTACTTCTGTCTTAGACGATTGTCTGTAAACATTTGCTTTTGTCCCAGATGATTGTCTGTAAACATTTGCTTCTGTCCCAGATGATTGTCTGTAAACATTTACTTCTGTTCCAGATGATTGTCTGTAAACATTTGCTTCTGTTCCAGATGATTGTCTGTAAACATTTACTTCTGTTCCAGATGATTGTCTGTAAACATTTACTTCTGTTCCAGATGATTGTCTGTAAACATTTACTTCTGTTCCAGATGATTGTCTGTAAACATTTACTTCTGTTCCAGATGATTGTCTGTAAACATTTACTTCTGTTCCAGATGATTGTCTGTAAACATTTGCTTCTGTTCCAGATGATTGTCTGTAAACATTTACTTCTGTCCCAGATGATTTTCGGTAAACATTTGCTTCTGTCCCAGATGATTGTCTGTAAACATTTACTTCTGTTCCAGATGATTGTCTGTAAACATTTGCTTCTGTTCCAGATGATTGTCTGTAAACATTTGCTTCTGTCCCAGATGATTGTCTGTAAACATTTACTTCTGTTCCAGATGATTGTCTGTAAACATTTGCTTCTGTTCCAGATGATTGTCTGTAAACATTTACTTCTGTCCTAGACGATTGTCTGTAAACATTTACTTCTGTTCCAGATGATTGTCTGTAAACATTTACTTCTGTTCCAGATGATTGTCTGTAAACATTTACTTCTGTTCCAGACGATTGTCTGTAAACATTTACTTCTGTTCCAGATGATTGTCTGTAAACATTTGCTCCTGTCCCAGATGATTGTCTGTAAACATTTACTTCTGTCCCAGATGATTGTCTGTAAACATTTGCTTCTGTTCCAGATGATTGTCTGTAAACATTTACTTCTGTTCCAGATGATTGTCTGTAAACATTTACTTCTGTCCCAGACGATTGTCTGTAAATATTTGCTTCTGTCCCAGATGATTGTCTGTAAACATTTACTTCTGTTCCAGATGATTGTCTGTAAACATTTACTCCTGTCCCAGATGATTGTCTGTAAACATTTACTTCTGTTCCAGATGATTGTCTGTAAACATTTGCTTTTGTCCCAGATGATTGTCTGTAAACATTTGCTTCTGTTCCAGATGATTGTCTGTAAACATTTGCTTTTGTCCCAGATGATTGTCTGTAAACATTTACTTCTGTTCCAGATGATTGTCTGTAAACATTTGCTTTTGTCCCAGATGATTGTCTGTAAACATTTGCTTCTGTCCCAGATGATTGTCTGTAAACATTTGCTTCTGTTCCAGATGATTGTCTGTAAACATTTACTTCTGTTCCAGATGATTGTCTGTAAACATTTACTTCTGTCCCAGATGATTGTCTGTAAACATTTACTTCTGTTCCAGATGATTGTCTGTAAACATTTACTTCTGTCCCAGATGATTGTCTGTAAACATTTACTTCTGTTCCAGATGATTGTCTGTAAACATTTGCTTCTGTTCCAGATGATTGTCTGTAAACATTTACTTCTGTCCCAGACGATTGTCTGTAAATATTTGCTTCTGTCCCAGATGATTGTCTGTAAACATTTACTTCTGTTCCAGATGATTGTCTGTAAACATTTACTCCTGTCCCAGATGATTGTCTGTAAACATTTACTTCTGTTCCAGATGATTGTCTGTAAACATTTACTTCTGTCCCAGACGATTGTCTGTAAACATTTGCTTCTGTTCCAGATGATTGTCTGTAAACATTTACTTCAGTTCCAGATGATTGTCTGTAAACATTTGCTTCTGTCCGAGATGATTGTCGGTAAACATTTGCTCCTGTCCCAGATGATTGTCTGTAAACATTTACTTCTGTTCCAGATGATTGTCTGTAAACATTTACTTCTGTTCCAGATGATTGTCTGTAAACATTTGCTTCTGTTCCAGATGATTGTCTGTAAACATTTACTTCTGTCCCAGATGATTGTTTGTAAACATTTGCTTCTGTTCCAGATGTTTGTCTGTAAACATTTACTTCTGTTCCAGATGATTGTCTGTAAACATTTACTTCTGTTCCAGATGATTGTCTGTAAAAATTTGCTTCTGTCCCAGACGATTGTCTGTAAACATTTGCTTCTGTCCCAGACGATTGTCTGTAAACATTTACTTCTGTCCCAGATGATTGTCTGTAAACATTTACTTCTGTTCCAGATGATTGTCTGTAAACATTTACTTCTGTCCCAGATGATTGTCTGTAAACATTTACTTCTGTTCCAGATGATTGTCTGTAAACATTTGCTTCTGTTCCAGATGATTGTCTGTAAACATTTACTTCTGTCCCAGACGATTGTCTGTAAATATTTGCTTCTGTCCCAGATGATTGTCTGTAAACATTTACTTCTGTTCCAGATGATTGTCTGTAAACATTTACTCCTGTCCCAGATGATTGTCTGTAAACATTTACTTCTGTTCCAGATGATTGTCTGTAAACATTTACTTCTGTCCCAGACGATTGTCTGTAAACATTTGCTTCTGTTCCAGATGATTGTCTGTAAACATTTACTTCAGTTCCAGATGATTGTCTGTAAACATTTGCTTCTGTCCGAGATGATTGTCTGTAAACATTTGCTCCTGTCCCAGATGATTGTCTGTAAACATTTACTTCTGTTCCAGATGATTGTCTGTAAACATTTACTTCTGTTCCAGATGATTGTCTGTAAACATTTGCTTCTGTTCCAGATGATTGTCTGTAAACATTTACTTCTGTCCCAGATGATTGTTTGTAAACATTTGCTTCTGTTCCAGATGTTTGTCTGTAAACATTTACTTCTGTTCCAGATGATTGTCTGTAAACATTTACTTCTGTTCCAGATGATTGTCTGTAAAAATTTGCTTCTGTCCCAGACGATTGTCTGTAAACATTTGCTTCTGTCCCAGACGATTGTCTGTAAACATTTACTTCTGTTCCAGACGATTGTCTGTAAACATTTACTTCTGTTCCAGACGATTGTCTGTAAACATTTACTTCTGTTCCAGATGATTGTCTGTAAACATTTACTTCTGTTCCAGATGATTGTCTGTAAACATTTACTTCTGTCCCAGATAATTGTCTGTAAACAGTTGCTTCTGTTCCAGATGATTGTCTGTAAACATTTGCTTCAGTTCCAGATGATTGTCTGTAAACATTTACTTCTGTCCCAGATGATTGTCTGTAAACATTTACTTCTGTTCCAGATGATTGTCTGTAAACATTTACTTCTGTTCCAGATGATTGTCTGTAAACATTTACTTCAGTTCCATATGATTGTCTGTAAACATTTACTTCTGTTCCAGATGATTGTCTGTAAACATTTACTTCTGTTCCAGATGATTGTCTGTAAACATTTACTTCAGTTCCAGATGATTGTCTGTAAACATTTACTTCTGTTCCAGATGATTGTCTGTAAACATTTACTTCTGTTCCAGATGATTGTCTGTAAACATTTACTTCTGTTCCAGATGATTGTCTGTAAACATTTACTTCTGTTCCAGATGATTGTCTGTAAACATTTACTTCTGTTCCAGATGATTGTCTGTAAACATTTACTTCTGTCCCAGATAATTGTCTGTAAACATTTACTTCTGTTCCAGATGATTGTCTGTAAACATTTACTTCTGTTCCAGATGATTGTCTGTAAACATTTGCTTCTGTCCCAGATGATTGTCTGTAAACATTTACTTCTGTTCCAGATGAATGTCTGTAAACATTTACTTCTGCCCCAGATGATTGTCTGTAAACATTTGCTTCTGTCCCAGATGATTGTCTGTAAACATTTGCTAAGAAGGTCCATAAAATTATTGTATATATCTTTGAGACCGTCGAATTCATTCAGAATTAAGAATCGAGGCAGTAAATATCGGTACAAGTGTGTCTCTGTGTTATTATTGTATTGATTCTACGTTTTTAGCTCACCTGAGCACAACGTGCTCAAGGGGAGCTTTTGTGATACCGCTTCGTCCGTCGTCCGGCGTCCGTCGTTCGTCGTTCGTCGTCCGTCGTCCGTCGTTCGTCGTCAACATTTACCTTGTGAACACACTAGAAGCCACAATTTTTATCCAATCTTCATCAAACTTGGTCAGAATGTTTGTCTGCATGAAATCTTGGATGAGTTCATTATTGGGTCACCTGGGGTCAAAAAGTAGGTCACGAGGTCAAATTTTAGGAAAAACTTGTGAACACACTAGAGACCACATTTATAGCCCAATCTTCACCAAACTTAGTCAGAATGTTTGTCTACATGAAATCTTAGATGAGTTCGTAACTGGGTCACGTGGGGTCAAAAAGTAGGTCACTAGGTCAAATCTTAGAAAAAGCTTGTGAACACACTAGAGGCCACATTTATAGCCCAATCTTCACCAAACTTGGTCAGAATGTTTGTCTGCATGAAATCTTGGATGAGTTCGTAACTGGGTCACGTGGGGTCAAAAAGTAGGTCACTAGGTCAAATCTTAGAAAAGCTTGTAAACACACTAGAGGCCACATTTATAGCCCAATCTTCACCAAACTTGGTCAGAATGTTTGTCTGCATGAAATCTTGGATGAGTTCGTAACTGGGTAACGTGGGGTCAAAAATTAGGTCACGAGGTCAAATCTTAGAAAAAGCTTGTGAACACACTAGAGGCCAAATTTATAGCCCAATCTTCACCAAACTTGGTCAGAATGTTTGTCTGCAAGGAATCTCAGATGAGTTCGTAACTGGGTCACGTGGGGTCAAAAAGTAGGTCACGAGGTCAAATCTTAGAAAAAGCTTGTGAACACACTAGAGGCCACATTTATAGCCCAATCTTCACCACACTTGGTCAGAATGTTTGTCTGCATGGAATCTCAGACAAGTTCGTAACTGGGTCACGTGGGTTAAAAAGTAGGTCACTAGGTCAAATCTTAGAAAAAGCTTTTGAACACACTAGAGGCCACAATTTTTATCCAATCTTCATCAAACTTGGTCAGAATGTTTGTCTGCATGAAATCTTGGATGAGTTCATTATTGGGTCACCTGGGGTCAAAAAGTAGGTCACGAGGTCAAATTTTAGGAAAAACTTGTGAACACACTAGAGACCACATTTATAGCCCAATCTTCACCAAACTTGGTCAGAATGTTTGTCTGCATGAAATCTTGGATGAGTTCGTAACTGGGTCACGTGGGATCAAGAAGTAGGTCACAAGGTCAAATCTTAGAAAAAGCTTGTGAACACACTAGAGGCCACATTTATAGCCCAGTCTTCACCAAACTTGGTCAGAATGTTTGTCTGCATGAAATCTTAGATGAGTTCGTAACTGGGTCACGTGGGGTCAAAAAGTAGGTCACAAGGTCAAATCTTATAAAAAGCTTGTAAACACACTAGAGGCCCTATTTATAGGCCAAGCTTCATCAAACTTGGTCAGAATGTGTGTCTACATGAAATCTTGGATGAGTTCGTTATTGGGTCTCGTGGGGTCATAAAGTAGGTCACTAGGTTAAATTTTAGAAAAAGCTTGTGAAAACACTTAAGAGGCTACATTGATGGGCCAGTCTTCACCAAACTTGACCATCATGTTTGCCAGTATGAAATCTTACATATGTTTTGAAGTGAGTCATGAGGATTCAGTAGGTTACTTGGTAAAATTCTAGAAAATGTTCAACCCAGTGGCCAATAGTCCAATCTTCACCAAAGATTTCTAAAGTAAATAACTCTTAATTACTTAATGCCAGATTTGAGCCTACATAAAGCCTGTGTCATCAGGTGAGCGATTAAGGGCCATCATGGCCCTCTTGTTTAATTAGGTATACCAATAATGAACTTGTAATCTGGAAATGGTACGCCGAACTCATGTTCTTCAAAAATATACATATAAATGTGTTGACTTCTTTCCTGATAATCAAGAACTGATCATGCTAAATTTATTGGTTTAACTCCAGATTTACCGTTTTTCAGCTGTGATCAGTTTGATTAGCACCTACAGATATCTCTAAAGTTGTGGACAGATAACCAATTATGTAAGGATGTTTTATGAATTCACACAATCGGGAAATTTCAGACGACGTTATATTTATTTATCCCCCCTTTTTGTAGATGTGTGGCTTTCATCATACAACATTCACTTTAATATTATTAGATAAGGGGTTATTCAGACCTTAATTGGTCAAAGTTATCTTAGTAATAGACTTCGGCTTAAATATTGAGTACAAATATTGGCATAAACAAATAGGACAGTTCTGAAGGAGAGAATTACGATTCTATTTTATCAATGACTTGCGATAATAGTTTACGATAATTCCATATGGCATCATGGTACAATGATAAGGTCTCGGATCTCCGTGACATTAAATAAATACAGTACTCTGATAAGATATTGACGAATTCTACATAGAGAAACTGTAGCATTTAACATACACGTTTTTGTGTGTGTTTCATTTAAGATAATGTATGTCATTAAACATTTACTGGCTGGTTGCATTGTAAAGTTGAAATGTGTAGAATTTCTTAAAATTAAGCAGTTCACCAAACATGCCGTATTTTAAATAAAATGGTGCAGATTGCTGTTATAGTTTGTAAAATAAAGCTTTGAGTAGTGAACATCAGCTACGTTGTTTGTGAATATCCTATCAAAGTCTATTGTTCACCCGTAGATAGTCGTGTATGTATAATACTAAGGCCATATGGATGTTTACTGCTTAACTGAAAATGCGGCATTTGTGTTAATGCATTTATCGTTATGATATCAATTATACTGACGCCTCTATAGCTCAGTGGTAGAGCACTGGTCTCGTAAACCAGGGGTCGTGAGTTCAAACCTCACTGGAGGCAACGGTGAAATTGTTTTTTTTATAATATTGAAACATACACATACAATACACCAATTAGGTTTCATTTCCAAGTTCCACTGTTGTGAGCTAGTGTTACATTAGGATTATGGTATTATTGTTGTCACAGCATTGATATTTTTATCAAGAAACAGAAAATGGACTCTTATTAAATCCCTTTAAAACGACATTCTTTATAAATAAAAGTGACAATAGTAAAGACTATCAATCACTACTTTAAGCTATATGCCATTGTAAAAAGCTCACTTTGCCAACAATTTAAGGAAAACACGTACAAGAGTAAGCTAAGCTACGACAAGTATATGTACATTCTACATACTTAGCTGCTCTGTTTCAAAGGCAACATGTCAATAACACATCAATAAATAAATGTGCTATTTAATGAACGAGTTCTATTGCATCGATGTTTTTTTTCCGATCATATAAAACCATAAAGCCTAGTTCTGTGTTAATATAGATAAACAAAACATTGTACATACATTGTATATAACATTTTAAAAGTATAGAATACTAATTATACAAATACTATTATTATGCAGTACTTGTCAAAATCTAAACATTTGACAAAATATGCTGTAAGACGACTATTACATGTTTCCATAGCTTGTTTTCATAGCTTGTTTCCATAGCTTGTTTCCATAGCTTGTTTTAGATAATTCTGCAATAGATAATACATGTCAGAGTCTTTATTATTTGATATACTTTAATAAATTATTTTATTCATCCACTTTTGGAATAGATTTTGATGTAGAAGAAGGACCAAGGAATTTACAATTTATAATATTATTTATCTATTTAGTTATCATAGTTAATGTAAATATAGAGAAACATAAGTCTTTTTAATTGTATTTAATTTTTGCGCTAAGAAAGAATGCCATTCAGGATGTGGTTTAAGGTGTTACACATAAGTATACTTAATCTGCACATACTTCTATGTATTGGTATTACGAAAAATTGAGTTATAAATTAAAAACGAAACCATTGACAAGGTTTTTAGCAAAAGCAAGAAAAAAATAAAATCAGTTGAAACTTTATGTTAAGCTCTTAGTTAACATAATTTGGGTGTACAGTGTAGAGTCCTGTATACCCATCTTCTTTTTAAATATGTTGTAAGCACGTTTTATCTATACGTGCGGTATTGGACGAAAAAACTACAGCTTTCATACAGTTATATTTTCTAATGCATAGTATTTTAGTTATGTAAAGAGGTGAATTTTTACAATAAAGCCAAGATTTTGTATCTTGAACTGCCTTTCTAAACACCAAGGTACATTTTGCATATTTATAGTAAACTGACATTAAGAATGCACATTAATAAAAACGTTCACATTAAAAGGAAACATATATGTGTGTGTGTGTGTGTGAGAGTGTGTGTGTGTGTGTGAGTGTGTGTGTGTGTGTGTGTGTGTGTGTGTGTGTGTGTGTGTGTGTGTGTGTGTGTGTGTGTGTGTATATTCTCCCCTAAACTGATAAAATAACATTCTGACTTTTCACCTGACAGTTAAGTACCAAATCCATTTATCCATTTGTAAAATAACACCAGAGCAGTCTACAAAAGACTCGTCTTTTGCTATTTGTAGGAAGTTTTCTAGTTCGTATCTGAACAGTGCATCGGGCTTTTTATCATCTTCACAATTCATATTTAAAATGAGAAACGACAGCGGTATATTGTCATATTTAATTACCGCGTCTGAAACCAGGCATTTATCACAAGGCGTCCAGAAAATCTGAAATATTTATGACAATTTTACATTAGGGAAATTAAAAAAAAATTGTTTGTGAATTTTATCATAGATTATTTTGAATCGGCTACTTTATATTTTCTTTAATCAAAAGCAAACACAAAATTGTCCTTTAAGAAATCGTTCACACCTTTCCAACTACGTGTCTACTTTTAAACATAATTAAACACAGTAACTACTAGATCGATTTTGGTACTATTTATGCTGAATTACTATAAAACATTGGAGCGTAATGTTTCTATCAACTCTAATTCTATTAACTTTAATTCTTAAAACATAATGGATAAACATATTTTCTTTTAGCTATTGATAACTTGAAGTGTGTGTTGCATCTGTCGAATTAAGATTTTATTCAAATTTAATTTCATATACAGTTTTTTTTTCAGAAACATAATATCAGAAAAATAAATCTGCTCATGTATTTTCTCAATGAAACAAATTGAATAAAGTTTGTTTAAAAGCTGTGTTGAATTATAAATGATCTTACAGGTCTGATAATTTTTATAAACTAAAAACAAAACAAAACAAAAAAAAACAACAACAAACGAAAAGAAAACACACCAAAAAAAACAACAAAAAAACAACAGCAACAAAAAACAACACAAAAAAACAACAACAAAAAAAAACAACAACAACGAAAAGCTACAACAACAACAAAACTAAACAAAAGCGCACATAACACAAACAAAACTTACAACAATCGACAAAAAGACTGAAGATGATTCGAAAATTGGTTCTGTCAAGATTAAGCTAATGTTGTATTGTTATTCAGTAATTGTAAACTGTGTGTTGCCTTTGAATCTGACTGGCTCATCCCGATCACGTGACTGCTTTTTACTTTTAATGAAACCTGCTTTGTCAGATCCTCATTAATATTCATGGCCGGACTAAATTTTTTGACAATGCCACGAAGACACACACTGTTTACATGTATACTACTCTGACAATTAGAATAAGCTTACAAAATGCTTGTATAAATGTCAAATTAAATAAAATGTTGATAATTTGTTTATTGAACCAGTCTGATTACTTTCCACACAATTGCTCTAGTTCATTTTCTAGCGCTACAAGTCAGTTTAAGAAACAGACCAATTAAATTGCATTCACAATCCAAATTTTAATCCTGCTATCATAATCCAGTCGTTGTTGACTCAACTTCAAAATAGAGAAGCAGTTTTTATTCACGTATTACAGTCCACCTATAGCTCACGCAGTTCATGCCAATTTGCAAAATCCCACTCCAAAGCCATAATACCGACGGACTAGCACGAACATTTATCATAGAGATATGCAAAGAGGAATAATGCTCCTATTAACCATTTAAAATAATGAAACATTTACATCAAAGATTTTACCACCATCACCACTACCACCACCACCACCATTACAACAACAACAACACAAAAAACAACAACAAAAACACACAAAACTCGCCAACTTCTGTCATTTTGGTTCCTATCTGTAGTTAAGGATACTTTCAAGTTAAGAATCGGTACTTATACAATTCAAATTTGTGAAACTATAAAGTTAGGGGTCACGATAAAATACGAATGAATGTGCCGACTCTTCAATTAAACCAGTTGTCAGGTAACTATAAAGTGTCGTTAATATCCTTTTTACATTTTACTATTTATTTTTACACACAAGTGGAACGATGGCAATTACAAGGATTGCATGTAAACTTTGTGCGTCTCATCGTGGTATGAAACACAGTTGCCTTACATCTAATTAGACCATAATCTTATGCAAATATATAAGGCAGATGCGTATAATACCACGACGAAACGCATAATGTTAGCATTTAGTCTCTAATTAATAGTTAAATAAGAAAAGGTCCTATAAGAAAGATCACAGATATTTAAATCTAAACTACCTCTAGACAATAAGAATATAAGACAAAGTCCTATGTGTATTGCAACATATACTGAACTTTAAAAAGATAAAGGGCAAAGGTATTGACATGCAAGCCAAATGTAAAAGTAAGAACAAATCATTTAACAAAAAGGGCAAACCGAACAGTTAACAAGCGATGACGTTTTCATTTATAAATTATGACGAAAGTTGTGACGTCATTGAAAAATAATGTCCACATAATATTTAGAAGAGAGAAGTATTATTTCTGTTAGGAGAACAAAAAATGTTGATTGTTAATAAATGTAATATTTTTAATCAAGAAAAAATGAAAAGCAAACAGGGTAAATGAAAAAGTGACAAAAAACAGAGAAGAGACATAACACACAAAAAGTAAAAACCAGCAGGTACCGACTTGGAATGGTCAGTTGGCAAAAGACTGGGCTAAAACCTGGTTTGTGGAGCGCTGCAACCTCGCACTTCCTAAGGGTTTTTCTATCAAGCAAACAGTGCAAATAAAAATATCCCATCAAAGTTTGACAACTAACAGTAAGCACCTGCATCCGGATTTAAAATTGATAAAATGAACTTATATACAGGCAAAACAACTAGTAGTATAATAAACGATAAACATATGTACAATATGTACAGTAGATAAAAGCCTCGCAATCTAAAAGTTCAAAATGAGAGAGTAGTAAAGAACCCAAGCGATGACATGTAGTAAGAACAATTGAATGACGTCATACAAATATACCATGATGTCATATGTCATATGTGCCATAAGTGAAATTAAAAAAAAATGAAGGGAAGTATCGAAATCTAGAAAACAACCCAAACCAACAAAACAAAATGAAGTGTTATGAGGAGTAAATAGATAAACAAATCAAATAATATATTATAAAAAGCCGAGGACAATTGACATAAATGTACAAAACCCCGATGTTATACCTGCTGTGCAATCTCATGTAAAGGGTATGGATACTGCTCAAGTTGTCTCAACTATACAGGGCACGACTGGAGTGATAAAAAGACAAAATCCAACACTGACTTCCAATTATGCCTTTAAGTCACTGTTTTCATACAGTCTAAACGAAAGCGAGATAGTGACAACGTCCAAAAAGGATGCCGGTGAGGTGTTTATTCAAACTCATTTTCAAATTTGTTAACCCCCATATATCTTCAAAAATATGAAACAAAATGTTACAGTTCCTAATAAGTAAAAGACATTAATATGTTAAAGTGTTTAAATACTTTACAAGTAAAGTTTGAATGTAAAGAAATGCTATTGTGGCATGTAATCTCATGTTTGTAAACAAAGAATGTACGATCTAACTTTTAGTCACCTTTCGTAAGATTTTATACATTTACTTCAACCCTCAACTCAAATACACACATACACTATGGCAATTAATTATGTAAGTGTTTTAAGTATGACAATGAACGCAGCGACGCAGTACGTACAAATTAAACATTTTCGGAAAACGTCGGAATTTCAAATTCGAAGTCATTTTAAAAAAATTATGCCATTTTTTGGCTCGAGAATTAAAATGGGATTTTTTACTTTATATTTTTTGTTAGCAAGCAAATAATTTTATAAAACCAGTATATTATCACTGTTTTTCGATCGTGAAAATGCATTTAGAAATGCATTTAAATTTTATTGGGTCATGTTTCTATGATAAATTTCTCGCCCCTAGCTGCATTCAGGTTGAGAAGTTAAGGAGTTTTAAAATCAGCAACTCTAACCTCTTGGCCACCATCGTTCCACGTGGCAGACAGACTGTGTCTTATCGTAAAGAAACTGTGCTTTGTAAAATACAAATCGGTGTTGTTTTTCAACTACAGTCACTTTCTTCTTTTCTTTTTTTGTTTGTGGAGAGGGGGCTAACTATTTATTTAGAGTTGTATACATATATCGAATGCGTATAGAAGTAACAAACTAGCAGACAAGGAAGCGAAGTTCTAAGATATATGACACATGTTATCCAACATCAGTCAATACAGCTAGCGTCATAGTATTTCAGCTATCGAAGAAAACGTCTAGTTGCAAAGGGCAAAAATATAGATTTCTTTAATATTCCAGATCTGATTCTAAGGTATAAAAAAGCATGACCGAAATCTAAGATATTAATAAATGAAAAACAGTTAGCAATTGTATGCTTCTTTGTAACTTTTACTACTTTTGTAAATCAATTTGGGTTTCCGCGGCCAGGGTTTGAACTCAGGACCTCCCGTATCTACCTTCTGCGCTACGTTGTCCTGTGTTTTTAATTGAAACTGAAACTATAACAAATGGCACAAACTCAATTCAAAATATGTTTCTGCACTTTTTGTCACTTATCAAAATACAAGAACAATCAAATCAGTTTTAACAAAGTTACCAAGAAAATTTCTGAAGTGCAAGATAAAAATATTGGTTAATTCTAGCACAACTCTTAAGGGTTAATAATTTACCGTATATTCGTGTGCAGATGGCCCCAGTTTTTCAATCTTAAAATAAGTAAATAAATATATAACTGTTTTATGATATCAATACAGTATCGGTAAATCTTAGTTAACCACATTGTCAGATAATGGCAAGAAGACTAATAACAGCAATACTAAATGTTAAAGTACAAAGTGCCCGGTGCCTTTTCAAATTTTGGTATAAGTCGTAATGCTCATGGGACTTTGTCATATTTCCTTATATTTTTCACACGCAAATACGCATTGCCCTTTCTACGCATTGCCTACGATTTAAATCCTTATGCTATACTATAGAACGTACACTGACAAGAGACGCCCTACCTCACGAGTTCAAAATCAAACACTTGCAAATAAAATATACTAAAAACGATGAGAAAACTGAAAGTTGCGTATTGGTATATTGGTAGAGCTATGTGTTTTGCTGTCAACCATGTCCAAAATTTAATTTACGAATCTTCGTAGACCTAATTGTGGCATTTGAAATAAAAAAAGTTTCAACTTGTAGAGCTAGAGCTAGAAGTGTCGTAGATAAGCGTACTCTGAGAACCTCCTTGCATGTAAATTTCAGTCATCAACTTTTTGTTAAATTCGTATACCTCTGCATGAATAGTAGACTTAATAGTTAATGATTTTTACATTGTTTTCTTCATTGTGATACCCTTAATTAGCTGTAAAGAGCACATTGCTGCGACATATGTTCAACATCTGTTCCAATTTTCGTCCTCATATACACGATTGTACTACGACATAGTACAACATGTGGTCGACAATTGAAGAGCTGTCTTTGAGACAATACGACATTCGACAAATACCGACGATATCGTGGCAATGTCGACATACCAACAAATTAAAATCATAAATAATGCACAATGCTCATTTTATCATGTATGCTTAGATATTTCCAATCATTTTTTATCGAATGCTAGCTCTCGCATGGCGATATATAAGCCAAATAATTGTATATATTTGGTGTTTTAGTGTCTGTCGGTATGTTTCGTTATAATGCATGAACTGGTTTCTTTTTTTAATTATTAATCAAATTCTAACTGAAACTTGGTAAGATCGGTAACATGCCTTTTATCCTTCAAGTTTATGAAATTTTAGAACTATTCTCTTTGGACACGTGTATTGATTCTTCGTTATTTAACCAGGGACATAAATAATCGCCTTGCAAGCTGAAACGTGATATATCATACTCATGTTTACTATAACTATACAAATTGATCGATTAACTCTTATCTAGTTCAACACGAACTGGCTTAGGTAGGTGCTTAAGATTCGGATCTACTAACTTCCGGCTGGGAATCGTCTGATCAGCAGATACAATATTTGCTTTTAAATGTGAGACATTACAATATTTTTTAAGTTGTGACCATGACTAAAAGGTGTATAGAGTGTTTATGAACATGCAGCACGATAAGCGAGAACCGCTTACACTATATAACATTGTGATTGTTCGACAAAGGTATAGTCAAAACCCACATTAGTCCACGTTATCATAGACATTGATCAGCTTTAAGTCCAGTATGTGTAAATATTGACATTAACGAATAGGACCTTTCCAATAAAAAGGAAAGGCCATTTTCACTCATTGACGATATTCGTTAACGGTACTCATATATGAAATAATGGTACAATGTCAAGCTGTCCTATCTCATTTTTAATGTAAAGATAATGGAACACATCATTCTTATAAGATATTAACGAATACTATAAACTGGAAAGGACAATTCTCTAGCTGCATATATCTGCGTGTTTACTATCAAAGAAAACGAGTATAATTAAGCCAATATTACACTGACATGCTCGTTACATTGTAAAAATGACAGTGTTCAATTTATTAAAATTAAAAAATACATTTAACATCCCGACCTAACAAAAGTGTGCAGTATGCGATTAGATTTTGTATAATAAATCATTGATAAGCTAGTGAGCATTAGTCACACTGTCAGTGAATATCACATCAAAGCCGGTGGTTCACCAGCCAATGATTGTACAATAGAACAGAACGGATTATACTATTTTGCTTTATCGCGGCATTATTGTTAATATCTTATGATGTCATTACTTCGCACGCCTCTATAGCTCAGTGGTAGAGCACTGGTCTCGTAAACCAGGGGTCGTGAGTTCAAACCTCAATGGAGGCAGAGGTATGATTAGTTTTTATAAATATTTTACATGTACAATAAACCACTTAGGCTCTGCACTGTTCCATTCATCATGGGAAAGTGATTCTTTTGGATTAGGGTCTTTTACCGCAGCATTGACATTTTCTACCTTTTTTAAAAACTAAAATTAGTTTCATAGATTTCGTTTAATATTCCGTCCTTCTTCCTTTATTCTTTCGTGCTTATTTGATTATATGATTGCTTTCTTCTTTCCTTTTCTTTCATGTTATCTTTCGTTCATTCTGTCTTTCTTATCCAGCCAAATTTACTTCTATCTATGTCTCAATTTATGTATAAATTCCTGTTTGTACTTTTTTTTAAAAATTTCATTTCGATCTTAATTGTATTTTTCTTTCTTCCTGGTTTAATCTTTCTTTTGTACTTCCTGTACTTCAGTGGGTTTATTTCTTTTTTAAAAAAAAAATTATTTTCCCTTTTATCTTTATTTGTTTACCTTCACATTATTATTGCTACATAACAAGTCCCTATTAATTTTAGAGCATGTTTTCGTACTAAAACTTTTCAAAGGACCCATACATTATGAATAAATAAGTTTAAATAGTATACATATATTCATCCACCATTAAACCCACTATTAATGAAGCCATATGAAGAGTATTCTAAGCTATAGGAATATCTACATACTATATATATCTAGATGGGTAAATGCTATCAAATGAACAAGTTTTATTTAGTCCAATTGTCTTCCGATCATAGAAACACATATAACATATTGTGAGGTTAATACGAATAAACAGAACTCTGTACATACATATGATATTTTGAAAGGTGTCGAACTAACACGGTTATTTAGCAATACTTGTCATAATCTAGTAAGGCATGCTATAAGATAACTATTATATATAGCTTGTTTAAGATAAGTTATAGCCGTCAATATCTTTTAATTGATATAATTTAATAAATAATTAAAGGGATTTTTATTTATCCATTTTGGGAATGGATTCTGATGTTTAAAGGGAAGTAGTAGTTTACAATAGATTATATATCTATTTGATATCATAATTGATATAATTGCAAGAGTATTTTGTTAAAAAACATAAACATAAGTTACTTTTAATTTAATATAATGTTTAGTACTTAAAAGTATGTCATTCAATGATTTGGTTAACTGTTTATTACTTCAAATAACCCTCTGTCTCCAGAGAGGTTTGAACTGACGACCACTGGTTTACACGATCAGTGCTCTGTCATTGATCTGTACATTCGGAGATGAATGAAATAGTGACACATCACCAAGTAAAGGAAAATATCTTTTTACTGAATATTTTTAAAACGACTATAGCCGTCTGAATAATAAAAAGGACAATACATATATTCAACTACCATTTTGCCTACTGTTAATCAAGCCGAATGTCATTGTACAATGTATAAAGATTATCTTGCAAACACTTTTACGCAAACAAGTACAATAGTACGCTAAGCTACGACTCGTATTTGTATATGGTATGTTCAGTTTCAAAGTAAATACTATTAAATACTTTTAAACGATTTTAAGGCGTCGGGATTTTAATCTGATCATAAAAAACGTGTAACATGTAACATAGAACATGTTCATATATTTGATATTTTGAAAGTTATTTAACTAATACTCGTATAAGGAAGTAAGCGGCCTAATAAAGTATTCATTTTAAATGACATGCTTTAAAACGACTATTACATTGTTGATGGATTGTTTAAGATGATTCCGCTATATTTATATCTGTCATAATTTTGCTATTTGATATAATTATCTTTCGGAACATATTCTAATTACCAGCGTGGACGCCACCCATCTATTATAGAAACAACCAAAGGTAATTTTGTTCATCCATTTTTGAATAGACTCTGTTTAAAAAGGAAGTAAGAGCTTTCATTATATGTAATGTAATATATATATCAGTTTGACATTGTAGTTAATAACAAATGCACATAAAAAGCTATAACTGTATGTTAAGGTCTTAGTTGACATGACTTGGGTATACAGTGTATAGTACTGTATATCATCTTCTCCCCTAATATGTTATCAATACATTTTGTCTAAAGTATTATTATTACTATTATAAGAAAATATTACATCATTTTCAATGTCATATTTTTATACCAATATTGTATTAATATAAGATGAATTAAAAAAGCCAAGATGATCTATTGTGAACCACATTTCTGGACACGTGTTGCATATTTATATTAAATTGACAATAAAATGGCAAATATAGAGTTATGATATTAAGAATATTTATAAATAAAGCGATAATCTTAAAACTTATTATGTTATTGATAAATATAACCTACATTATTGATTTGGAATATGATAATTAGGTAAATAAGAGAGGTCTTGTAAGAATACCACAGAAGTTTAAATCTGAACTACCATAGACAATATCAAACATGGTGTTAACTGAATACATTCCTAGTTGATGTTGTTAATATTGTGGAACCATGCTTCATATCAAAAAGTTAACCCAAATGCTCTGCAAGTAAACCATAGTCTTTTACATGTAGAAAGTGTTATAGCTCATATCCTAACGTTGTATTTAGTCAAAAGCTTTGTGTCTTTTCTTTAAAATTCATATATAAAAGCAGAAACAACAGCTGCATATAATGTAATTCTTAATTACCGCGACCTAATCAAGGCATTTATCATATGGCCTCCAGAAAAATCTCTAATTATATCTTCAGTAATCTGTCATATGCAGGTATGCCAATTTTACGTAAGCGAAACTTTAAATTATCATTTCCCGGTTTTTGTTATGGAACTTCTCAACAATAATTTTAAATTGGTATTTCTATTTTTCTTCGATCTAAATCAAATGCAAGAATAATCTTGAAGAAATCAATCACATCTTAAAGATGTTCAACAGCGTGTCTACTTCCAAACAAAGTTAAACCAAGTAACTGCTTAATAGAGCTTGTGCTGAACAACTACAGAACGTGGGAGTGTAGTGTCTTTATAAACATTTGAATATGCGTCAATGATTTTATTTTAACTGTTGATAACTTGACGCATGTTGTATGTTCTTTGTCAAAAAAACTTTATCCAAGACAAATTTCAGATATTTTTGTTGTCTATTACATGATATCAGACATGTCAATCTTATGTCCATACGAAATGTGCTTAATGGTTTTCTGATGGAAACCAATGGAATAAAATATTTGTTTGAGAGATGTTCGGATTTTATAAAAGCGCGAATAATTCCTTATCCTTTTATCAGCTTTATAAACATGCGAATTAAAACAACAAATTATAAGGATGATTTTCACTAACATATATATTTTTGGTTGGCAAGTTATTTTTTATCATTTATCATTATCATTTATATTGTAAACAAATCAAACAGTTTTGTTAGAGATCATTACAATGCTTTTATCACTTTCTTTCGTTTATTCGACACATATGTTTTATTGCAAAATCAAACTCATTAATAACTTTTAACTTATTCTTGAAACTTGCAAACTTATATAAGGCACAAAATGGTTTATTAGATAAAAATCCTTTTACAAAGATAATACTCTTAATATTTTATCATGTTTCCATTATTTATGCCATTTCAGCTGAAATAATACATAAATTAAACATACATTTAAAAACAGACATTGAAAGTGAGTGTTTTCTAGCAATGAAGTTTAAGGTTTATTTCTCGTCTCTACAGTTCTTCTTAATTGCGATGCCCTTGAAACTCTGGTCAGGGTTTATTGCTGTGACATGTCTACCACATCAGTTCGATTTAACAACTTTATGATATTAGTACGATATAGTAAGACATGTGGGTATAATTGCTGTTTTCGAGATAATACGACAATCAACGGATACCGACGATATCGTGGCGTCATAGCAACAATCTATAATCATGAATAATATCCAAACCTCATTCCATCAGGTGTGCAGTCATGTTTCCAATGCAAGACACAATATTCGAATTTTAGATCATACATGACTATACAATGGTCAAATGAAGGTAAATGTTCACTGTTTGGGATCCACTTTTTTCTTCAATGAATCCATGAATTCAAGATACAACGAGCCAAAGTGCATTTCGAGAGCATCAATGGCCTTCTGCACCACCCGAATGGACCACTGACCTGGTATATGCCATAGATTTACAGAAAGTATATAACATTGAAACAACCTAGTTACATTCATCACCAGGACGACTGTCTGGAAAAAAAACTATACATCCATTATTACTTCTAAGAATTAAACAGTAGAGCTAGATATCATTAACAGTTGTGAATAGATAACTACGACATGTATGCGGTGTTTATGTATAAGAAGCACGATGAGAGATTACAGCTTATCGATGCATTCACACATCGAGGAAATTGCAGACGACGTAATATTTATGTAACCCCTTCGAACATGCATGGCTTGCATCATACAACATTCACTGTGGCATTGTTCGACAAGGGAAAACTTAGAACCATCTTTGGTTCATGCTATCATAAACAGTGGCAGGCTTAAAAACAGGTACTCACAAATATTGACGTAAAGCGAATGGGATCGGCCTGATGGAAAGGATAAATGTTCCAGTGACTTATTGGCGATTTTCGTTCACGATATTGCAGTATGGTATCATACTATCATGTTAAGCATGCTTTTGATAGTAAAGATCATAATAGAATCGTAACATTTAATAGATACAGAAGACAAATAAGAAATTGGTGAATTCTACAGCGCGTTTAATTCATTTAAGAAAACTAATATCATTTAACAGTCATTTAATTTGCTTACTCTTTAAATTTAATTGAATTGAAAAGTGTGTAATTTCTTAAAAGTGAAAATTTAGTAAAGTACATGTCCCTGTAAATTAATGTGTATATTTTTGACAAAATGTTGCATTATGCAGTTATCCAAGTATGATAAAACAGTGATACAACATTCAATAATGAACATAAGTCACATTGTCAGTGAACATTACATCATAGTCTATATCTCACCCGTCGATATTTCTATAACAGAACAGAACGGCTAACACTACTTATCTTCGTATGCCACATCTGTGGTAATTATTTTATCATAATGACTTTAATAAACCGGACGCCTCTATAGCTCAGTGGTAGAGCACTGGTCTCGTAAACCAGGGGTCGTGAGTTCAAACCTCACTGGAGGCAACGGTATAATGTGCTTTTTTTTATTTAGAAATATTGTGCCCATATACATGTAATTACTATGCAATTGGGGAGTATCATGGAAAAAAGTATTGTATTGCAAATATTTTTTCTAAAATTTACACCAGTATACTATTTGATACTTATTTGACTCATGTAACCTGATAACCACAACAACTTGCCTACATATACCACCACCACAACCACTAATAATAATACTGCTACTACTACTACTACTTCTTTTACCACAACATCTAATAGTAGCACTACTACTTCTAGTACTACTACTTATTCTACCACTACCACCTCCGCTACTACTACAACAACTACTAGCACTACTTCTACTACTGCTTCTGCTACTTCTACAACAACAACAACAACAACAACAACAACAACAACAACAACAACAACAACATCAACTACTACTTCTTCTTCTACTACTACTACTACTTCTACTTCTACTACTACTACTACTACTACTACTACTACTACTACTACTACTACTACTACTACTACTACTACTCGTCCTGGTGTTATTTCGGACGGTCAAGTTGTAGTCCAGTGTCATTATTTCATCAGTCCTTTTCTTATTTTCCTATAAAAAGAAACATAGTACAATGTCAACTGTTCATAGTATAAAGTTCTCAAATAAGCAGTTTCAAAGCGAACATCGCTTCTGCTTCCTCTGTTTCTAGGGAAAAAAAAGAAAGTTTAAAGGCAAGACTCTCTGCACATAACAATATGGACATAATCCTTTGCTTTTTTGCAAAGATCTTCCATCCTACTAGAACTTATATGTATTGTCCCAATCTCAATAAGTAATATGTACCTAACTAAAGGTAAAAATCGCCGTCGTCTTAAGAAATGTCGCAATTTTATTAACCCCCCCCCCGCTTATTTTTGTCAAAGAATACACATTTTAGAACCTTATATATGCGTGTTGTAAGGAGGTCGCATCATTTACGTTTCTCATTTCTTATAAAAACTGTATCACGCAAGGAAAATACTTTGTTTTCATTTTCATTCGTTCAGGTATAATATATATTATAGAATGTCTCGACCAGTTCTCTGGAAAAAATGCTAAAGGAGTAACCTAAATTTTACAATCTAAAACATAGTTCTACATCAGACAATTTGACCAAGTGCGTGACAGGGCATTCAAACGATTTTCTAGATATATGATATAAACGATATTCTAGATATATGACGAAATGATATTCTAGATATGTTTATAAAGAAGTTTATTTAATTAAATTTTTCAAAGCATGAACTGATAAGAAAAGAAGTATAACTGGTTTAACTTTTTTCAATGTTACAAATGGTCAAAAGAAATAAATATGGCTTATGGAGGAGGCAGATCCTGTTAAATCACATTTGTTTGAAAGAAATTTTCGAACTTGGAACAATAAAAACAATTTAATCACAGGGAACTTAAATATTATTCTTGGATGATGGAAGAGCCGCCGAAGGTTAATTGTAGTCCTATCAGACAATGTTTAAACTAACGTTATATATTGTGAACTGGAAATATGCGTGTATGTATATGTCATCATTGTAAACCAGTTACTCACAAATACTAAACGATTTGAAAGTCATTTATATATTTGAGTGTTTTAGGATATAAGTCTGTACGGCAAATATTGTTGTACATGTTGATGTACACAAGTCAATAAAGGTAAGGGACTTAGAACTACATATAAAGAGACATAACATTATAAACTATTATACTGATTCAATCAGCAACCATAAGAAGATCTTCTATCATTACTCGAAAAAACCTTCGTAAAAGACAAATACGTCTACTACTGTAACGATGAGTCTTAAAGAATCATTCGGTTAAACAAGGCTATTTGCCCCTGGACCTAGCCGGCAAAGATTACAAGACAATTGCCCATGGTCATGAAACAATATCGTAAAATCACAAGGCAAAGTAATATAAAGCACATTCGAATTGATGGAATAGATATCAGATGCTTTTTGGATAATGAATATGAACTGGTTCTAAGTTGTTTCGATTTGTGTTGACATACGTGTTTATGATTTTTTTTATCTAAAAAAGACAAAGCGTTTCTAGTGTATTTACCGAAGTATATCTCTTAAAAAGAAATTTTAACTTTTAAGGTTACGTATATAAACTGAAGCTGCAAGTACCCTATATCACAAGATAAAACATGTTAACAATAATGAAAGGAATAATCTTGCCATGATTGAAAACTGAATCCTATGCACAATGTTATATCTGCTTAGAACGACCAATGTCCGGATAACTACAGTATTTGAGGTGTGGGCGGTTGACTGATCAATCTAACAAAAACGTACACTATCTGGAAATCATATTTGCAAGTCATTAATTGTGAACCTTTGACGTAGCCCGATACAAAATCTCTTAACAGACTCTTTTGGTTGGCGTAAAAGTCGTGGTTGCACCGACTGCAGCATAAGTTCTCATATAAAAATTGCCTTAAATAAGACCATTTTCTAGCCTTCATAATCAAACTCTTTAAACTTTGAGCATGTTTGAAATTTATCAGTTTAGTAAATCTTAAGATATTATATATTTCATTAACATGCAGGCTATATGCCCAAACTTCTCGTTATATATGTCTATCTAATCTTTATCTTAATCATTTGTGAATATTAACAAAGTTCATATTTATTAACTACATTTAATATTTTTATTCTCTTCTAATAAGCGCTTGTCTTGTAAACCAAGTATTAGAGGTGGACGAACAAGATATAAGACATTTTATATAACAATGTAAGGAAAAATAAAGCGAATTGAGCGCATTTCGTTAATATTGTATTTTTAAGTGTTTGTTCCAAAGAGCAAATCTTGGTTGAAAAACTATAAAAACAATATAACCACTGTTTACCTAGATTTTGTGTGACAGTACAGTCCTTCAGCGGGTTGTGTTTTCGTAAGTTTGGGAGAATTAAAAGCTTCGCGACGCTTTTTCTCCACCATAAACCATTTAAAACCCAAGAAATAATAATAATAATATCTAATATTTCCGAACATGTCCTAATAAGCGTCATATGTATACGCAAGTTATAAATAAAACAGCGACTTGTTTGATACAACCACGATAGAGACGTCAGGAAGAACATCTGAACATTCTCTCATGGAATATCAACGGATTAGCCCGCAAGATCCATGAGTAGGGTTTTATAGAAACAATATGCGGCTATGATATTGTGCTACTGCAAGGGACATGGTAACATGAAAACACACATATGAGCATTTGAAATCAAAAATAAGTATAATAGAACAAACCGAAAGGGAAGAATGTGGATTAAGATCAACAAGGATTTATTCAAATTTGAAGAAGATCTATTACTATGTTATGTTTATCTTCCACCAAGTAATTCACATATACACCAATGTGATGATTCTGATTTTTTCGAGCTATTAGAATCCTATATAGAGCGATTTAAAAATATAGGCAAAATATTAATTCTTGGGGATATGAATGCTAGAACTTCCTTACTTAATGATATAAATGAAAGCGTCAACTACAACAGCGACTATAGATCCGCACATGTAATTACAACACAGTCGAGAGCGAACTTGGATCAAGTGGCCGATACGCACGGCCGCCGCTTGATAGAACTATGCAAGTCGACTGGCCTGTGTATCGGTAACGGTCGAATATGTAATGATAAAAACGGTAATTATACATATCATTCAAGGAATGGTTCCAGTACGGTTGATTATATATTGTAAAATCTTAACGACTTTCGCCATATTGTTGATTTCCAAATAAACGATGTAAATGAGTACTCAGATCACTGCGGATTAACAGTATCTTTTAGTAGAGGGAACGGAACACATACAAATATGGACAAAGGCGAACAGAAAGATTGTAAATATATTCAATATGATCCAGATAAAGTCGACGACTTTAGACATAAGCTGGTAGGAAGTAATCAAGAGCTGAACTGTTTGAGTGATAAAATAGATTCACAAAATTTCGATATAAACTGTATTGCTTCCAATTTTACCTCGATAATTAAAGACGTAGCTATGGAAGTATTCGGTAAAACGCGGAAAGAAAAATTGAATAGGAATAAGGGAAAACAGGGTTGGTTTAATACAGAATGTTATATTGCACGCAGAGAATATAAAACTACTAGAAATAAATTCTTGAGAGATAAATGTCAAGAAAATAAGGAACGGTTTTGGGAGGCTAAATTAAAATAGTGCAGGATAAAAAGGAGAGAAAAATAGAAATACAAATATAACCAACGTATCAAATTAGAAAATTTGTCTAGACGTAAACCCCGTATATTCTGGAATGAAATAAAATCTCCATATGGCAAAAATAAACATACTAATAACGAACTGTCATAAGCAGATTTATATAAATATTTTATGGATTTACTTTCAGTTGAGAGAGAAACAATAGACAGAACAAATATTGAGAGTAATTTAACAAACTGTGTATATGATGATTTCCTCGATCAAGATGTTATTATGGACGAACTTAAAAAAGCAGTATAAAAATAATAGCAAAAGCAGTGGCCTATATGAGTTGCTAGCTGAAGTATACAAATGTTCATTTGACATAATCGCATATGTTATGCCTAAATTATTTAATAGACTGTTTAGGACGGGAGAATATCCGACGTCGTGGGGGGAGGGGATAATTTGTCCGATATACATGGGAGGCAATGAAGAGGATCCAAAAAATTACCGTGGTGTAACCCTCATAAACATTATTGCAAGCAAAGATATACTCACAGATATTGCTTAACAGACTCACCGCATGGACAATTAATACTAATATAATAATTAACAATCAGTTTGCTTTTCAAAGTGGTAAATCAGCGGCTGATTGTTTATATTTGTTCCATTCGATAATTGCAAAAACAATAAATTCACGAAGTAAATTATATTCTGTTTTTCTAGATCTAGAGAAGTGTTATGACCGTATAAAAAGAAACTATCTATGGAAGAAATTACTAGATATGGAGCTAAGTACAATATTTATCAATACGTTGAAATCTATGTACACAAATATAAAACAATGTGTACGTTATGAAGGCAATCTGTCAGATTTCTTCGTCTCACACATCGGTCTAAAACAAGGGGACTCATGCTCAAGCCTGCTCTACTTATTGTTCACTAATGATATTTTAAGCTATATCAATATTAATACACAAGACAGCTTTGCTATAAATAATGAAAACATTTATTTGATATCATTTGCCGACGATACAGTGTTGTTCGCCAAGTCAACATCAGTGTTACAGTCACTTGTCTCAAATTTTCAACATTACTGTCAGACGTGAGGGCTCACTATCAATGATAAAAAATCAAAAGTGATAATATTTGAGAAAGGGAAAGGTACACATTGTGATATTTATATAAGTGAAACCAAACTAGAAGAGGTAAACACATTCAGATATCTTGGAACACAGCTATTTAAAAATGGATCATGGCACAGAACACAACTAAAAATAGCGCAGCAAGCTAAGTATGCATTACATAACCTATTTATTGCAATTAAGCAGCTGTCATTAACAGCATATAATAAATGTAAAATATTTGATTCTTAAGTTGGAACAATACTCAGCTATAATTCAGCAATCTGGGGGTATCATGAGACAAAAGCAATCAAATTAATCCACTGTAAGTTTCTTAGAAAAACCCTAGGGGTAAAACAATCTACTAACATAGACGGTCTATATGGAGAACTAGGTCGACTTCCGATGAAAATAGTTAGAGAAATAAACATGATTAAATATTGGGTAAAAATAGTTAACTCTGATAATCCACTAGTAAACTCTATCTATAATATGATGGCAGATGACGCAAATAGCAACATAACATGGAAATTTAAACCGGGCATATCAAATTAAAACCCTACTTCAAAAAATCGGATTAATGAATATTTGGATGCTGCAAATAACAAACAAAAGTTCAATATTACAAGCCGAACAACGAATAAATGATATCTATTGACAAAGCTGGTACTCAAACATAAATAATTCATCTAGATTTTTTCCTATTGTCTATATAAACATGAATTTGAAATAGAAATATACCTAAAACACAATATTGAACCTAGATACCAGACAGCTATATCCAAATTTAGGCTGTATTCCTTTAATTTAGATATCGAAACAGGTAGATATACAAACACAAGAAGAGACATGCGAATATTGCACACAATGTAACATGAATATTGTTGAAGATTGTTATCATTTTCTTTTAATATGTCCCAAATATCGAGAAATAAGACAACATTTTTTTTTAAATCATATTTTTGCAATTTTCCGACAAAACAGAAATATATCAACCTCATGTCTTTACAAAATAGAAATACTATTAGAAAGATTGGAAAATATATTATATCAGCTTTCAAAATCCGTAATAAATAATAAATAATAATATTTTTCTTCCCGAAAAACAAACGTGTAATTTCATTACTGATCACAACTGTTTATATGTTTAATATTTGGCTTTATGTATTGTTTGTATGTGCATTATGCCAATAAAGTATATGTATGTATGATACCAACGGAAAATTTTGAATGCGCATGACGTGCTGATTGTGTTCTTCAGTATGGAGGTAATGTACAAAACAACAGTCAGGTACAGACTGAACACCTGTGGCGTGAAGGCAACTTACAATGCGAGAAAGCGTTAACCGCCCTGTAGTATGCAGGTATTGTCTTACGTGCCATAATTGTCTAATGCGACATTCACTGGCAACGTGTCATATTGACTGAGGCCTACTAGTCAATCACGGCAATCCAACAATTACCGCCCTCTTTCGTCAAGAAAAGTATCAATTAACAAACAGAACAATCAAAACAAACAAATGAATACATTCAGATTATCCATGTATTTGCTTGTTAGCAAGTTGACAATATTCTATCTTTTACAGTGCAAGGAGCAAGTAAAATTTATCGGGTAATATTTAATCGTTAATGTTCACTTATTTTGAAAGGAATGTAAACTGTAAAGAATCGTCCTTTCCATTTTGCAGAAATTCGCCAATATCTTATCTGAAGCTTATGTTGACAATAACGAATTATTAACATGGTACTATACTGAAGAAAAAATCGCACACGAATCAATAGAATATTTATCATCTCCATCAGAACGGCCTTATTCGTTTATGTCAATATTTGCAAATGGCGAATATAATGCCGGTCAATGTTATCACAACGTTAACTTATGATAGTTCTGAATATAACCTCGTCGACTGAAGTCAGAGGCAATGTTGTATAATGTAAGATACATTTATACAAGTGAGAAACACAATATATTTTTGGTTATTGGCTTTATCTTCTCACCAACAGTATTTCAGTTATCTGGAAACGGCCAACACAATATATACAATATACATATGTATGTATATATTTAAATTGCTTTTAAGGCTTCACGATTGGAATATTTAACCATTTTTATAAACTTGCACTGAAGACTCTAGATTAGTCACTTCGATTCGATCAATTAACCAGCCTACCAAACGTACGCATAAGAATCTTCCTTGGACTATTCGATCAATTAACCACCCTACCAAACGTACGCATAAGATTCTTCCTTGGCCTATTCGATCAATTAACCACCCTTTCAAACGTGTATGGATATTTTTGTATAAAAATTCTTTACAGTTCACAACAAATTAAACCACATTGACGCTATGAGAAATACTTACCTGAATTTCATGCTGTTTAACGTTTATTACTTATTTGTTTCATATAAGAAAGCTTCATTTTATGCGTACATATTCAGATCATTTCTTCATCTTTATAATTATATTACCTTTTGAATGAAACGTACGCCTCTATAGCTCAGTGGTAGAGCACTGGTCTTGTAAACCAGGGGTCGTGAGTTCAAACCTCACTGGAGGCAGTGATAATACTTTTTTGCTAAACAGAGTCAAAATCCAAACGTATTTTTGTTTATTTTACAAAACGTTTTGAACCGATAAATATCACATAAGTAATTTCTTTTCACATTTCCTTCATTTAGATTATTTCCTGTGAGTTTTTGTATGATAGATGTTAAGAATCATTACATACATATTATGTATCTGATTAAAGGGTTCTACAAATACGAATTTACAAATAGGGAAAACACAATGAACACATGTACTACACTTACAAACAACAGTTTTCTACAGGAATTATTTTGGTTATCTTTTATGTCCAGTGTTATGTGGTCTTAATTAAAGTACATATAAAACATTGCATTTTGCCTATTTCGAGAGAGTTATAATGTATATTGAAAAGATATGTTATGAGGTAAAGTTGTTAGATAATGTATGCAAGTAACATGAAGCTTTGTGATCATTGTCATCAATCGTGTTTCAGCAGGGCTATGACCTGACTATGTGCTTGTAAACATTGACCATAACACTTACTTTCAGCATTGCAGTATATTCCAGTAAAATTATTCCCCAAAATGGTACGTAATTTAACAAATAATTACACTGAACCGCAATCCTATTATTATTCGTAGCTACAGAAAAATAAGTTTTCGTTTTACAAAAGGTTACCTTGGACAAATCGTTTCAAAGACCTCTTAAAAAAGTTTAAACTGTGCAATGCTTGTGTTAATGTTAAATGAAATCTGTTTAAAAGAATGTCTTAAGTGATCAGTTTCAATTTAATATTGCAATCATATTTATTTAGGTTTTTATCAATTATTGTGTTGATCATTGCAAAATACGATGCAACATTTACTGTCCTATTCTGAGATTAGTGATTAATGTCGAATTCATTATTGTAATATGTAACGATTAGCAAATGGTCGTTCAACAGTAAATATAAAAAAGCAAACATGAGTATTATATTCTTAAGAAAGACGAGAAGCTTACTCATTCGTTACATGCCATGACATGTCACAAATATAAACAATATGTACAGCCTTTTGATTTACATATGTTTAAAGCAGTAATTTAACTATTTAAATGAGATACACCTCTTCATTAACTGATTTGTTTTGTTTGGTGCGTCGAACCGTCGGGTGCAGTGTGTCAACATTGTGCAAACAAAAATCCCATATATACCATAGAACGCTGATATTACAACGAACTGAGCTCCTGTCGACTGTGCTTAAGTTGTGGTCTCATTATAAAACTGGAACGTAAGATGCCGCAGCTTCTACCATATTGTGCAAACAGCAGAAGTCTCACATAAACAATAAGTTTATGACAATCGACTAAACACCAGACGGCTGCAAGTGCATGAACTTGAAGAGACCTGTTGACAAGAAAAATCCACACACACACACACACACACATATATATATATATATATATATGACGCACGACGCGACAAAACCGGGCTTATGGCATTATGACGTAACGCTGGGAAATCCACATTTAAAATGACGTCACTTTTACCGGGTATTTTTACTACGACCTTGATAGCATGGCTTGGACTGTCGTATTTGAAACTGAATGTTGTTGTCTTATTAGAAGCGATAACAAACAAGAATGGAGGAGGAACTAGAGGTAAGATTTATTCATTATATTGTGATTACATAATCTTTATATTTTACGCATATATATTGAATCGGATTGAATAGAGGCTACACAGATCTAAACACGCGTGAATCAAACTTTAACAATTAAACAGTTTAATATAGGCCTACAGGTTTACAGAATTATTATACTATATTCTTTTTATATAATCTAGACTAGATTTTGATGTAACCGATGTTGCAGGTTGCATGTTTGTTCAACTTAACTCATCGACGTGGATGGGTAGATTTAACGAAAAAATGATTTAGTATTACAAGCGACATTTAAATCAGTCCACTTTAAATCAACTACATGTAATTATATTTACTCACTAGAAAAAATGCTGATAGATTTTTTAAAAACCTGATACACGTTTTGCATATAAAACAGATCAATGTCACATGAACGTGTCTATTTATAACTACGTAGGCTTGTTTATTGATTATTATAAAATTATGCAATTTGGGTATATACAGAGCGCTTAGCGTTGTTGGTCAGTCGAGCTATTCGCTATACATATATCTATCGACGGGGTTGGTGGTTCGCTAACCAACCACGGCCCCAATTTAATTTTCTTACTTTTCTTCCAACATAATTTTATGCATTTTATTTCATTAATACACGTCTTGTTTTTAACGAATTAAATAAAACATATTTCTTTCTTGACAACTGTTTGTTAGGCTTACATTAAAGTGAAACAAAACAAACCCACAAAAAGTAATAAACTGTGTTTGCACACATTTAACATTTAACGACTATTCGTGATAATTCTAAATGAATGTAACATTATATTGTCGCTTTAAATTAAATAGAAGAAACCCGTCCGCCCTTTCATACAACTACAATGCAGGGTCCTAGTTCTATTTAAGAGAGGAACTAACCATACACATATCAAGCAATATGTTTATTAAATATTAATTATGCCGCAAAATTGTTTGTCTCATTACAAGTATATTTTATACACAGAAAAACGAAAGAAAACGGAATACATGAAATTTATAACGAAATTATTGATTAACGTTCAAATTACTTCGAGCAAATGACTGAAACTATATCCAAGTAATATGATTGTTTATAGTTATAGTGCAACTCCGTAAACCTGTGACGACTTAATTTTCATGTATTTTATTGTTTTTTGTTGATACTTTCAGGACAAAACAAAAACCGGTATCTACTTGGGTACTTCATATGGCGGACATTGACAGGACGAAACAGCATGATCGAGTACCCCATGCATGTACATGGTACTTGTTTTAATTATTTCCTTCGACTGATTTAATAGTATGATAGTCACTTATGACATTCCATTTAATGTATTCATAAGCAAATAAGGGGCGCCCGTTGCCGAGCTCATAGAGTCACAGACCGTTCCACCCGTGGGTTCGAGTCTCGGTCAAAGCGACAAACATTCATGTCCGGAGGTATTCACGTTAACCTACAGTCCACCACTGGATATATATAAATTACCCCACCAGTAAAAACTGGATATTGCAAATACAACATTAATTGTATTGGTGCGAGGTATCTGCAACAAACAAACGAAACAACAACAAACAATAACAACAAAAAGAGAAAAAAAATGAAACATAGGGGACGCCGTGGTTTAATGGTCTAAAGGTTAGAATCGGTGACTTGCTATTTCTCTGACTCCATAATCCGTCTTGTGGGTTTGAGTCCCGGTCGGGGTACAAACTTTCATGTGGTCAGGTTTTCCATCTGATCTGCAATGCGCTACTGGTTCTACCCAGACATGGGCCATGACTTTTCTCCACCAGTAATAGCTGGACGTCGCTATAATGACAATAATTTCGTCGATGTAATGTATTTTACAAAACGGACAGGAATAGGCATACATGTAGAGTTAAAGTCAATAATCATACATAAATATGCATATAAATATGTTAAGCGAGAGTTTATTTCAGGCCACGCATGTTGTCTTGTGGATGCCGGTTTTGTCCACCTCAAATTAAGTGCCGAGAAAATGACTGCAAGACTGTTAAGGAGCCAGCTGACATTGTCAAGCGATCCTCACAGTTCAACTCGCCCGTTTTTTTTATCCCAGGTGTGACTGGAGAGGTTGGAATGGTTCCCTTGGGCAACACTTCAAGACTTTGACAGGAATAAGGTATAGCCATGTTATTTGCCGTAAACAATATTTGAAACAATTCGGTTTATATTAAAGAGCTACTCTAAGCAGAAAGGTTAGTTTCACAGACTCGTAATGCCCCAACCTTTCACTGCATGGGTTATCGTCCCGGTAAGGAAGACAATTGTGATAATGCCTGCGATGCGCCAGTAGTTTCACTTCACAAATATTTATCTGCGATTTTCGTCCACCAAAATTGTTTGACGGCAAAAGACGCAAAACAAAATCATTGATATAATCTGATTTGTATTTGTGGCGAGACTTAGATATTAACATAATATTGATTAAAATGCATTTTCAGATTATCAACACTTCAATTATCACGTCTGAAAAAGCTGGTTGTATCATCTTGCGGACCACTTCAGATGATGATCAGAGGGAGTTTATGCTACTCAAGGATCCCCAGCAAAATTTCGGGAATACAGAAATGTCACCCGCGTTTCAACCTGGCAGGTTGAAGCGTCAGCGCAAATAAGACCTCGAGTGCTTTGTCAGACAAAATTCAGTTGATATTTTTTAATGTTATTTAATTAAAACCTGTTACTTTACCCACTTTAACAATATAACCCTTATTTTGCAGTTTAATATAAACGTTAATAAAACCATATTAGCTTAAATCTTAATTTAGTTGTGTGAGTAAGTTACTCATCCCGATATTATGACGTCAATAATTTGACGTCATATTTAACAAAACTACCTTCAGTATGGGTCATTAAAATTCTCATTATTTCATAAATACTAAGTCAATTCTAAAAACTCTTTCGAATTTGTGATCAGAAATGATAGGAGAATCATGTTTCATTAAAAACAAAAAAATGAAAATTTTGACCATAAGCCCGGTTTTCTCGCGTCGTGCGTCATATATATATATATATATATATATATATATATATATATATATATATATATATATATATATATATATATATATATATATATATATACGATTTTCTCTAGGAGGTTGTCTGCTCCTTTTGTAAGTGAATTAAAACATGAGTGCCCCGCCCCCGCCCCGCCCGTTTCTAGGATACAATTTCCTAGGACAAAATCCCTTCCAGTAATTTTACTGAAGGCGAACAAATGCCTCGCATGAATTTTGGAGGGTTGGGCTGGGCAAAATATCTCCCGTATTTTTTGCAAGCTGAACAAAGTCCTTCCTCCTTACTATGATGGAATGAGGGGATTTTGTTAGCGGGTAAGTATTTTGTCCACTCTTTCCTAAAAACGTATAAAGGCATATGGTTTTCTAGACTGATGTGATTTGTAGGTGATATATTGAAAAAAGGCACTATTTACCGTATATTTGACTGCAGAGGTTTGCAGAAACTAAATGTCATACTGTACATTGGTATATGAATGCATTCGTGTGATGCAAATCCTTAGCGTCTAAGAGGTCTGATGTTATAAGACATGCTTTAAAGGTGGTATCCGACAGTTTAAAGCAAACATTTTTTCTCCATTAACCAAATTTATAAGTCATTGTTACCTGCAAAGTGCTGTTCATTGATGCCCTAGATCTGCGTTTATAGTAAAGCAAATATCCACACGTGTCATTGCAAAAAGGTATGTCATGTCTGCACCACACTGAAGAGTTATTTTTAAACTAAGAAAGCCACGTGACACACCTTATATCATGATACAGATGATTCACTATGATGTATATAGTTATTTTTAGCAGAACTAATCCCCATTTTCCGTTATTATTGATTTGGAAGGAATGAACATTTAGAGCCAATTATTTCACATTTTGTACCGTCTAACAGTTGAGAAAGAGTTCAAAATCCTCTTTACTGAGAGTAAAATATTGGTTTGTGCAAAAGCTATGTCTTAATTTCCGAGAACATGCATTTAGTCGGCAAAGATTGCCAGACAATTTCCGATCGTCATGAAATGATAGCGCAAAATCACAATAAAGAGTAATATAAAACACATTTGAATTAATGGAATAGATATGTGATGGATTTTGTTCTAAGGATTTGATCTTATAATGGATAAATGTTTATGATGCATGAGAAACAACAACAACAACAAACAAACAAATAACAACACTTTACATTAACTAAGTACAAAGTTATTCTAATATGTGCTTATATAAATATTAACAATGTTTTAATCTCAAAAGGGTTTAAGCCATAAAACAAAATATTTTCTTATCTGCTTATCGAAACTTATTTGTGCATGTTTCCAGTTTTGTACGTCTCGTTTAATAATATTAATGCTACAAGGGCACTGTTGCTACATCAATATAAAACATAAGACATTTATGAAAGGAATAATATTGCCATGTTTGAGAACAGCATACATGTATTTCTAATGGCTTGAAAATATTAAGTTTTTTACCCTATAAACAGATCATTCATTTCTTTCGGTTACAAGTCCTAATATGCGGTATACATGATTCAATACATTTCTGCTTGGGAAAAGTCTCAATTGCTTACCTTTACGCTGAGAATTTCTTCAGAGTAATAAAATTTGTTGCTCAATTCAAGCATGATGACAAGAGCATTGCAAAACTAAGACTTAACAGCGCAAATGGAATGTGCATCGATCTCAGGTAAAGTAGGCCCTTGGGTCAAAATCGGGCCGCGACATTGAAGTGAGATGTCTCTTTTTCTAATGCTCAAGCACATACACCTGTTGTTTCAATGGTCGGTCCGGTTCCAGGAAAATGGGATTGGATGAAGTATCATGTGAGGGATAAGAAGCATGCTATCGACAATGCAGTCGCAAAGTTTGCGCTTAGAAATAATTTCATATAAATACAGGCTATGTCATAATTCCTTGCTGTCAAATATCTTAACTTTGACTCTGTAATTTGTGTAAAATGTTAATATTTTATCTACTTTAATTTCCTAGGTAACATTTTTTGCTCACATCTATAGCTCAGCGGCAGACCAAACGTCTTGCAAGACAGGTGTGTTATGTTCAAACTGGGAAGCAAGACAGGTGTTTTATGTTCAAACTGGGAAGCAAGACAGGTGTTTTATGTTCAAACTGGAGCTAGGGTGACTTATCCATTTCTGTTTTGAGGGTGCAATTCAAGCTTGTCTTATTTTTGGAAACTTTGAATACTACATTCATATTAATTGAATTGTAATAAAATATAGTTTTCCTGTGTCATAGTTTATACCTCTAGATTAAATATTAACACGTTTTTGAACAAGGCATATTTGTTTTAGATAAATTTCTCGTATCGTTTCAAACATGTTATGCATTATTCATTAAGGAATATAACTTTGAAGCATTTTGTCATTGAAAATGTCCAATTACGTGGATATTCAACATGGAAAACAGTTCCTTCCATCAATGTTTTTTATAAAGCAAAGGGATCTAGGATACTGTTTGTCTGAGACATTGAACATAAACAGGATGTTCTATTTTTTTTTCTCACAGATTATTCGGATACATCGACGAAGCCTAAAAGGTTCCTCTGTAAAAAAAAAATTATCACAGAAATTAATAAATGGGACATTTTATGGTTATAACATTGTATTCAACGATTTTCGCATCAATTTATGTTTAACATCTGCTTACCATACCCTAGAACGTTTTCTGTACACCAGCAACTTCCAAATCTAACGCGATTTTTTGTCTTTTTCTTTTCAAAAGGTGTTATGTCTTTAAAGAAAAAAATGTATTTGATACAAAAGTGATGCTTTTTATGTATATATTTTTTTATAGTTAATTTATGCATATGTTGGGAGTTTAGTAGTGTCATCGATTAAGTCAAATTGTGGGGCGAAGGCCAAAAATCTGTAAGAATGTGCTATCGTATTGCATAAACAAGCGTGGTGACCCAGTTTGTTTTTACACTACGATAAGATTACAATTTCAATAAGATTATAATTTCAATACGCCTTTGCTCTGTTACATTCTAGACGTAATTATGTTTTTGTCTTATGTTTAGAATGCAAAAGAAAAAAAAGCTTAAACAAATTCGAACGTTGCCTCCAGTGAAGTTTGTACTCACGACCCCTGGTTTACGAGGCCAGTGCTCTAGAGGTTGCCTCCAGTGAAGTTTGTACTCACGACTCCTGGTTTACGAGGCCAGTGCTCTAGAGGTTGCCTCCAGTGAAGTTTGTACTCACGACCCCTGGTTTACGAGACTAGTGCTCTAGAGGCTCAAGAACTTTCCCAAAAGCACAGATCACTAGATTATGTGTGATCATACAGTCCGTTAGCAGTTTGTGTTGTCATACGTTTGGGAGAAAAAGCGACGTGAAGCTTTTTTTACATTTATAAAACATTTAAAAACCAACTCATTATTATTATTAATATTTTAGTAGCAGTATTTTTATTAGTAGTATTAGTATTAGAAATAGTAGTAGTATTATCATTATATCAACATTATAAACTGCGCATGCTGCATTATGTTTCATGCGTATACGTCATTTATAAATAAAACAATAACTTGCTCAATACTGACGCAATAATGTAATGTATTTGAAGTTCTGATCGTGTGGTTTTACATTAACATCATCTTCATAATAGTTGCTTGAACACCTGTGTCGTGTGTGAATTATACAAAGCGAGATAGTATTAACCGCCTGTAGAATACAAGTATTGTCTATAAGCCATAATCATTTGATACAAGCCTGGCATCCTCTGACATTGACTGAAGCTTACTAGTCAAATATATGACCCAACTATAACCAAATATTGACATCTTTTGTTAAGAAAATATTTTAGCAATTAAAACAAGCAAAACACAATAATAAATACTTGAAGATTATTCATAATTTTCTCTCGTTAAAAAGTCGACAACGTTCTATCTTTTAATGCAACGAGCAACCAAACTTTATCAGGTAATATTTTTTCTATTACATTGGCTTTTCTTAGGACAAAAGATGTTATATACAGTCAGCAAATTACCCTTACCATTTTAAAGAAATTCACCAATATGTTATATGAAGGCTGTATCAGCTAAACTCAGTACCGTACACGATTATCGCAAGTCAACCAAACCTGGACCATCCCCATCAGAAAGGTCTTATTCGTTTATGTCAATATTTGCAAGAAGTGGTTTTAAAACTGGCCAATATCTATGATAACGTTAACCAGTGATTGTTCTGAATAGTCCCTTGCCGAATAATGTCAGACTCAATCTTATATGATGTTAGAGACATTTATACAAGTAAGCGGCACAAGACATTTCGGTGTCTTCAGTTTCAAGTCGGTGAAAATCGATGCTCAAAACGATTGGCCGATTTGATCAATTTTAACAACTCTTTCCAGCTTGTACAAAGTTACCTTGGCCACTTTGCAACTCCTTTTTTCTATGCTATTTAGACGAGCAGTACACACGTTAAGAATGAATCGATTTCAGTTATTAAAACATATTTTTTATATAAAATTAAACAATATAAGTGTTATGAGGAAAGGTCGAAATATTTATCGTAAGTTTATCAAAATGTTCACTTGGATGATAATACTGATAGGCTGCATATACAACAGAAACTACAATGAATATAAGGTGCGATTCAATTTGAAGACATTAATGGCAATTGTTTGCCCAAATATGAAACAATTAAACGGTGAGCCATTATTTCTTTTTATGTAATACATGTATATTAATCATTGCTTAGTCTTTATAAATGTATTACCTTATATACTGCATATACGCCTCTATAGCTCAGTGGTAGAGCACTGGTCTTGTAAACCAGGGGTCGTGAGTTCAAACCTCACTGGAGCCAGTGGTTATATTTTTAAAGAGCAAAATACTTTTTAGAATTAAAATCCGAACGTTCTTTTTATCTATTTTACAAAACGGCTTGAACCGTAAAAGAGCTCATTAAGCAATTACTTTTCTAACTAAATTAATTAAGTTTTACGGTTTCCTGCTAGTTTTGTAAGTTAGATGTTTGAAATATTTACATACATATTATGTATCTGATTAAAGGGCTCTACAAATAGATATCTACAAAAAAGGGAAAAGACAATGAACACTTGTATTACACTAATTTGTGTCTATTACTTGTATATTCGTAAATAAAATAACTGTACTAACTATTGCATGTTGCCCTGACTCTTTCACATGGTATGAATCAACTGGTAAACTAAGTAAGTAAAGCATGTTAGGAAGTAAAGTGGTTAGAATTAATCCGAAAAATGTTATGCAATTTCGACATACAATTACACTGAACAAAATGCTTATTATCAATTGGCTAACAACAGGCATGGACTTTTTTATTTGCATAAAATATCTTACAAAAATCGTTTAAAGAACATCTTTTAATAGTTCAATCAATGGAATATTTGTGTTATAAGAAATATGTGCACAAGAACGTCATAACGGAACAGTTACAATTAAATATCGCAATCGCATATATCTATATTACTTAGGTAATGATCAATAATTGTATTGAACATTACATATACTATGTAACATTTACTGTCGTGTTCCGAGATTAATAACATGCCATTGTCATCCTTGCAATAAGTAGTCGACAGCAAAAATCGTTTCCATGGTAAACAATCAATATTTAAAAGCGAATAAGAAGATTATATTTATTTTTAGAGTAAGGAGGATCATACTCTTTGCCAGAGCAATGACATATCACAATTATATGAAGGGTGTTGTTGCTTAGAGGCGCCCTTTGGAGAGGTTGTACTATATATAAAATATATACACCTCCTAGTATAAGAATATTTTATTAGAATACAACTTAAAAGGTAGTATTCCAACGATTTAAGAAAATAATGGTCGCTATAACTCTTCATTCATATAACAGATTTTTAATTATTTTGCCAAATCATCGGATGCCAGGGTGTGCAAACAGAAGAAATCTCATATAAACACTACTACAATATGTAACAACGAACTGTGATTGCAGGCTGTAAGTAACTCTTCCCAACAAAAAAACCCCACAAAACAGACCATAGGTAGGACAGTTTTACACCATAACTAGTCGACCATATAGGTAGACAAGAATGTTTGCTGTTTATAAATAATGTTTGGTTAGCTTTAAGAAATCAGAACACCTACAACACCTTCATCATATTAGTTGAAATAATAAATGAAGTGTAACTAGTTATCTGCTGACCGAGTCGGTCGGTTTCAATCGCATAATAATGTTTAGTAAATTGGTGAAAAGTTAAAAAGTACATATTTTATAAGGTTTAAATAGCGGTGAACATGTAAAAATTCAGTAAGGAAATTGGATACCTAAATTCACTTCTTCATACCAGTATGAAAAGTCTGTTGTGTCGATACTAACTTTTAAAATTACATTGTTACAAATTTCATCACCAAAATTGAACATATTGTCCTACAGTCAATTTGTAAATATCTTACTTTACACCTAATAGCAATTATAATATATGTATTAAAACTGTTTACTTGAAGATGAAAAAAAGCATTTTTAAAGTGAAAAATGACCGAAATGGTTGGAATTTGGACCAAGATTTAAAAAATATTCACTAACTGATTTTGCAGGTTAGCAGACGATTCAATTTTGCAGATGATAAGTGGCAATAAAAACAACTACCGATATCTGAAAATAATGCAACGCTTTCTCATTTCATTTATAATATAAACTTCATTTTTCCCCAGTTGTATGCATCACTGTCACGTCACGAGTATTAACGTATATTATGGCTTAAATACCACGTTAGTTTTTCTGCATGTAACATATTAAGTAATTTCGAATCATATTAGAATGTATAAATTATACATTGCTGTCTGGGTGACAGTGGATATTTTCGACAGTTGAACTGCAATATTCTATATCTACTATCACCCTGACAGACGTGTTGGTGTATATTTTATTTTTCCGAACAATTTAAGCATATCAGCTTAACTAGCCGATACTAGCTTGTTCAGAAAATGTCAACAAAAGAAAAGTTATACAGTTCAACATTTAGGCTAAGGGCAATACACTTTGATATATTTAACTAGGAACTATTTTGTCAGAATTCTATTAGAATAATTTTATTATTTTATGGGGATATACAAAAAACATTGACCGGAAAATATTTTCTGTCAGTATGATATTCATTTAGAACCACTTGAAGACATGTGGTAATTTTCAAGAGTTTATTTAATTAAATGAATGCAAATTGCCTCTTTCTATTTGTTTTCTTGAAGTTCCGAAATTGTAGCGTACAATGCACTTATTTATATAGCATAGATTACTCCAATATTAAAGAGGTCATGGGACAGAGTTTCATGACCATGTGCCGTTCTCACCAAGGTAGAAATTCGGCCCAGAGACATTATTTTTCCATTTTGATCAAACATGAGCATGGAAACAATAAAATCAGTTGTATTGAAACGAGTAATTTACATAAAAAGAAACAGCGAATCGTCGTCGTCTTCGTATAGGCTTACACGTTTCAGTACAATTTCTTTATATATTGACAAAACAATGGTTTGCACTGATTGGATGTTAGTGATGACTGTGTGAAAGTGAGACGGTTAAAGGAACAGTAAGCTACATTAAGCAAGGGCAGGGTTATTGATGCTAGAGTACGTAAGGTTACATTTTAAAGCTTTGTTTCCTTTGTAAGTGACTCTTTCAGGAACAGGGTTTCCTTATTAAAATATGGAGCCAGGATTGGACACATAAGAAATCAATGCTCGGGTGAATATTACGAGGGTTGATCAGAAAGTTCGTAGAATGGTGCTATAACTTGACAACTAACAAGCGCAGGCATTTAAAATTTTAATATGATATAGCCCGATATCTCATGAACAAAATCTGAATAAATCATAACAAAATCATAACAAATATAAAATCTATATAAGAAATAGCAAATACAATAAACTCGACCCGGAGCACCCCGGGGTTACATAAACGACGTCGAAATCGACGTCGCGTCGACGTTTCACAACCGCAACAAGCGCAACTGTCATAGGATTTACTACAACTTTTCAATAAAGTCACCCTGACACTGTATACATCTCATCAATAGCAGACAATATTTCGCGGAATTTCGCAAAAAAACAAGGGTCAAAGTCGTGCCAGGTGATACTTACATTGCTTTAAAATTTGGCGTGCTCCGGGGTAACGTTGGGTGGTGATTATAAATATTCATAATAATGAAACTAACAGTTCGATTTTAAAAAATTCTGGTTAAAATATTAAAAATAGATGGAAAAATATTTGTTTAAAATTTGAAGCGCATAGAACGTCATATATATAAGTTATAGCACCATTCTACGAACTTTCTGATCAACCCTCGTAAACTTGTAACATTTTCTGGATTCAACCTTTTATTTAAAAAATGCCTTTTCGTATAATAAACATGTCAGTGATGAACTGGGGATGCATTGTTAATGTTTCGATAAAATTTCAAAGAAATCATGATTGAGCCCGCGTCCGACTTGCGCCAATGGCAAAGTAGTACATATCGGATAATCACTATAGTCAAATGAAGTTAAATGCAGCAATCGGTACTTTGTGATAATATATTTGATCCGTATCGGGCGTTTTATTCGCTTCACCGTTACCACAATGTATGTAATGATGCCGATTCTTAAAAAAGAAAGATCACATATTTTTCCATCACGAAATTTCATTTACGGGAAACGTGCCTTATGAGTGAAATATAGAGGCAGGCACTTCGTGTTCATAGTTCTAAACATCCTTAAGGACAAGGCTTAGAGTAAATAACTCAACTTTGAGACATATCAGGATACAGATAATCAATGTCTTATTTTTAACACACTAGCCTCCCATCATTCCCAACTCACATTGGCTAGGATTTTGCCTGATATAGGTCTTTCATGTTAGGCCTTGATATTGTTTTATAGTTATTACATTATTATAAAGTAGTTGAAGCTGAAAACGGCGGCTTCCCTTGAAAGTGTTTTACCAATATAAGTCTTTCTAAAGCAAGAACATATCCCTAATAACGTTTGAACAGTGAGTTTTATTTTGCCAGAAATGCGATCTGAGCTGTTTACGTTGTGCGACTTACAGATAAAACTATATTGACGCGCACGCACAAAAGCCGGCGCAGCTGTAAACTTTATTTAACAATTCCATATTTCTTTTCAAAGACTTACACAATTAACAGTAACTTACGAAAGGAAAAATGTTGTGTTTTCCCCACATTATCGATATTCGTCAATGTTTTATCTTAACGTTCAACGCAATAAAAAGTCATTTATATTATAGAACTAACTTTCAAATCTGATACCAGCATTATACAATAACATATTAAAAAAACTTACATTACAAATTATCGTACATGTCTATACAATCCTTCCCCGCGCCATCAGAGCAAGCCTATTTGTTTATTTTAATATTTGCAAGATATTAAAGCACGTAATATTTATACGATCACATTAATAAATTATTTTAAATATCCCCTTATCCATTTGTGTCAAGATAGATGCTGTTTGATGTAAAGTTAACATGCAGGTATACAAATGTATGCGACCACATACATCTTATAAGAATATATATGACCAAGTCCTATGAGAATTGCAACATATAAAAAAAATTGAAAATGCACAGGACAAAAGAATCCACATGCAAGCCATATGTAAAACAAATTTGTGATTAGTCATTTAACAAAAAGAGCAAAATCGACAGTTACCGCCTTGGAACGGTCAGTCAGCAATATGGACCGACTGGGTTGCTTAAACCGGGTTTACAGAGCTCTAACCTCGAGCTTCCTGATAGGTTTTTCAAATGCAAGAAATGAAAAGAAAACGGATCTATTTGAATAAATGTCCAAGCGCTGACATTATGTTTGATAAGTTATGACGAATTTAGTGACGTCACTACTATAGTCGTGTCACAACATTGCGATACCAAGCTCACACTATTATGACACACTGGAAGCTCGAAAGGCCAATTATTGGTGAACCGGACAAAAGTAAAGGAAGAAAGTCTGTTGTAAGGCTAATTAATTGAGCTAATTAAAGGCTAAATGTCGACATATTCATGCATGCACATATCTTACTAAATATGTCTAAAAGGCCCAAAGACATTCCTTTATTTACCTTCCTGTAGTTCATTATAAGTGCCACTAGTTTTCAAAGGCAATTAATGTGCTGTACACATTATTCAGGTTTTTAACTTTTATTGAGTGGATCGTTATTAACGAATGCTTTAAACAGCTTTTGGGCTTTATATTGCATTATGTCAAAAGACAGAGGTGTTTGAAGTAAAGGTCGCAAGATAGTTAAACATGTTTCACCAGCAAACTGTAATCTGAAAACGTTATGTCAAAAGTAGAAGCAATTTCATATCTAACACCGGATCAATAATCCATTAATAAACAAGCTGCATAAAAACGCGATCGACAAGAAAAAAATATCTGGGAATAATACATCTTAAATCAAAGAGTTGTAGAAGTCAATCAAGAGACAAAAGACGTTCTTGCAGAAAGACATACTCAATATTCAAACGGAAAGTACAGTTACTACTTGAGTGCACTTAGGGATTGTCCAGACACACAAGAAATTGGAAATTGAGATTTGTATCATATTTATGTCAGCAACGATATATAAAAATCGCTCTCGTGTAGCTGTAATTTTTGACTTGTGGTGCCTCTGCGATGCGCTTAAAGAGTATCGAAGTTTTCACGACAAGACATGCTTTAAAAATTGTTTTCTTTCCATTAACTGTATAGGCCTTATATGAATAACCATATACCTACTACTTGTAACTTTGTTTTCTTAAATCTAAAATTATTATGGAATATCCCCAAATGCTGTTTTAAAAATATGTGTATTTGGGGTACCTTAAATGAATCTTGTTGTAAGTGTTTCATCTTGAGGGCATGCCCTAGAGCGGAACGAGTTGCCAAACTTGAAGGAAATTGGAAGAAAAGTTGCATTACCCTAATTCATGCGTTAGGATTAGTGAAAGTTTAGAACTTGGTAAAGGTTGGTGATACATGTATGACATACCTTGTTACAGTTTAATTCCACGCCTTACTCATTCAGACCACTTTATAATTATATCTCATGGACATTAATCATTTTCAATGCCGTTGCAGGCCTGGAAAAAATTCTTTTCAATGACTAGTCCCGGACTAGTAACCGGGACAAAAATGACTTGTCCGACAGCACATTTGTCACATCTGCAACTAACAATCAAGTTATAACAAAATGTTGTTTCTTTATTTTTTGTCCAGAAGCATTCATGTAGGTGTGAACATTGTACATGTACCGCCTTTACGTGTTGATAAATGTATGCTCCTGGCGTGATATTGATTGTCTTCATCTAATAAGAAACCGCTTGTCCTACTCCCAATTTATGACTTGCCCTGGACCAATTAAATTATCATTGACCAGTAGCCATAAACTGCATTTTGACTTGTCCGGGATGTCGGGCTACCGTATTTTCCAGCCCTGCATTTTGTCTATGGTAGTCAACAGACAAGCAATATAGTATACTGAAAACTTTCAAATAAAAACCATAAAGTTTCAAGTGTCCTTGTTAATTGCTCCCATATTGCTTTTATCTCTTTACATCTCCAACTTTTTGAGTCGCCTTTGATGTTAAACTTTTGGAACAAGACAGTTTTGTTCTAGATATGCGATATACGAGTACATCGACGTTTAAACCAAACTTATTTCCACGAAGCAACTTAATGGGTACTTAACAAATATAAATATATTAGCTATAAACATTGTTCTGAACTGTGAGAAAAAACAGTTACTGACAATTAAAAAATCAAGGAAGGTGCATTTCGGAGCAAGACTTTGTAAGTTTATGGTTTCCTAGAAATAAAACTGACAAGGTAACATTTAATTCATATATTTTTCAAAACACAAAACATAATATAAGGCATAAGCAAATAGTTTAGATTCAACTCAGCCCGGTCCCTGCTTATAGCTGTCTTCATTATTAAATATGTTATCGAAAGAAAATAATTTTAACTGGGCTTTGACACATGCAAATATGTAACATCATCGAAAAAGGAGTAAGGAATTTCGCATTCACATAGTCGTGGCTAATATGAATTTAATATTAAACGACTTTAATCGAACACATGATTTTAATGGAATTAAACATTAATTTAAATATGCAGACATCTTTCTTTGGTGGATGTCATGTCAGAATAAAGGATTCATACAGGAAAACGTTTTCAACAGTACGAATAGTTTCAAGAAAAATTAAATAAATTTCAATAATGTGTGACACAAAATTCGAGTAACCGACTACAGGATAAAGGGTGCTAACCATACGACCAACGACACAGACGCTTCATACCACTTTCCTATTAATGTGATTGCTTAATTAGAGTTTTCGAACAGTCTCGACAATTTTCGTTGAAAAGAATTTCCTGATATTATAAATAGGTAAATAAGAAAAGGTCCTATCAAAATTTTCACAGATATTTAAATTTTATCTACCTGCAGACCAAGGCAGACAAGGTAAATGTAAATGTGACAAAAACACAGAGACGAGACATAACACACAAAAAGAAAAACCATCAGTTACCGCCTTGGAACGGTCAGTCGGCAAAAGGGCCAACTGGGGTGCTTAAACCAGGTTTGTGGAGCGCTCCAACCTCGCACTTCCTGAAGGTTTTTCTATCAAACAAACAGTGTAAATAAAAATATCCCGTCAAAGTGAAACAACTAACAGTAGGCACCTGCATCGGGAGTTAAAACAGATATAATGAACTTATGTACATACATGATAACTAGTAATAAAATAATATAACATATGTACAGTATGTACAGTAGATAAAAGCCTCGGCAACCAAAAAATTCCAAATGAGAGAGTAGTTTCAAATAAAATGAAGCAGTACAAGCGCTGATATATTACAAGAACAATATAATGACGTCATAAATGCCATGACGTCATATGCCAAAAGTGTCAAAAGTGAAATGTAAAAAATACGAAGAAATAATAGAATTTAGTAAATCAACAAAATAAATCGTAGTATTGTTTAGAGTTAATGCGTTTAAAAAATATATCATAAACGCCGAGGATTTATCCGCAGCTGACATATTATATATGATAATGATTTAAAAAATCCCGATGTTATACCTACTGTGCAATCTCACGTAAAGGGTATGGAGACTGCTCAAGTTGTCCCACCTATATAGGGCACGACTGGAGAGATGAAGAGACAAGAAATCCAACAGTGACTGTCCAATTATGGCTTTAAGTCACTGTTTTCATATAGTCTCAACGACCTGTCCGGTCATCGTGTAATTTAAAAGCAATGCAAGTTCTTGACTGTAAAAGGCTCAATTGCAAGCAATGCAGTACATCGAAGGATTCCCGGGTTGTAACCGTCTGCAATACATTTTCTGATAAGTTTTGTAAAGTGGTCAGAAAAGTTATTGAGACCCTTGATCTTCTTTAACTTGTATAAAACATTTCCATAAAATGCAGGATGGCTTATGCCTTTCTGCATAAGTGTTTTCATACTGCTATTATACTTAGAAGCAATAAAATCATTGCGGTGAAAGAATTTTGAAAACGCCTTTCTTAATTTATGAAAACGAAAGCCTTGCTGTAAAAAGTTTAGAAGAAATAAACAGGTTTCTATCATTGAAATCTTCTACTTTAGTACAAACTCGTGCAAACCTTGTAAGTTGTGATATGTAAATACCATAGGAGGTAGCACGAGGTGAATCACCATCAATGTATGGATAATTCACAATACTAAAGTTGAAATCATCTCTCTTGTCATAGATTTTAGTAGAGACATTGTCATTGGAAATATTTATCTCAATGTCTAGAAATGCTGCATTTAAATGTCAGTTATTTGCTTTATTAAGGGTAAGTTCTGGAGGGTAAATCAGATGGATCATTTGAGAAAAGAAAGGATTATCTATAGTTAGAATATCGTCAAGATAGCGTGACGTTAAATTGAAAGCCTCTATAATGTGGCTTTGGTTTTTGGTTTTTATTAAAGGATAAATGATAAATCAGACACAGTTAGGACAACTGTCATGCTTTCTCCAATCGTAAACGGCATCGTTAACAAGTCTAAACTTTATCTGATCTTTTCTGGTTTGACGAGTATACGTATGTCTGTGATTTATTATCTTTTGATTAAAATGCTCATCGGTTTAGACATCCGCCTCTATAGCTCAGTGGTAGAGCACTGGTCTCGTAAACCAGGGGTCGTGAGTTCAAACCTCACTGGAGGCAGTGGTCTTAAAGGTTAAGTTACATTTTTCTTTTCCAAGGTGAAGCACAATTCCCCAATTTAAATGACACGTTTGGAACTCTGATTACTTTATTATAAAATTTAATTGTATGTTTTTATTATTCTGCATGTAACACGTATGTTTGCAAAGCAAGTCAGTTTGTGATGAATCACTCGTATTAGTTATAGATTAATATTTAGACAACCGATAACTACAAAAATGTTAGATCGCAAAAGTGAAACTTAAAATTGAACAACAACAACATCATCATCAACATCAACCAACAGCTGCTTGAAAAGTTTACAACAATAAGTTAATAACACAAACAAAAACTTTGCCCATATCTGAGTGCGAGTGATTATTCATTCAGGTATAATACCTTGCTACCTAAAATGAAAAGTGGACAGTTGGGTCATATTTTATGTCCATTTTTATATAGGTAAAATAAAGTGTTTCATAAAATTATGTCGATAATTTGGCCTTTATGACTAAAATGTGTGATCTTATTGCGTCTGGGAAATTAACTGAGGTAGGTATACCCAGCGTGTTCAGTCTCAGGCTGCGTGCTAATAAATGGCCCTTAAGCAAGCCCACGTGCATCAAGTGTGGCTAATTGTTTTACGACCTTTCCTCCCATGACCTCCCTGTGCACAGTACACAAAGTCTGGGGTTTACGACCAGCCTTAATGTGAACTCAGAGCATGGTGTTAGCTTGGGAGACGAGGGACTAAAATGCCATTATATTCTTTGCATTTTAAGTTCAGCCTTTTTCATAAATAACCTTGTGTGATATGTTACGAAGTATTGCTTTGTCAGGAATTATTTTATATACAATAATGGTTTGCTACAACTTTTGGTTATGCCCAAAATTTTGAGAGGAATATTGACTTATCATTACGACATACCTATTTACGATATGATTTAATGTCTAAGGGCCATGTGTTACATTTGATGTTGCATAGTGAAAGTAGTATTCATGTACATAACACGCAGACAACATTCTCCATACCATCATTAAATCAATATCAGTATGAAAACACCAAAGTAAAGACAAGACATCAACCCGTGATTAAATGACGTATCAGTGAATAGGTCTCTTATATAATGGAAGTCAAGTTTATATGCCTTCAAATACTTTATTAGACATATCGTGTCTGCATGCAAAAACGTCGTAAATAACATGTACCATTATATCACTAAAAGTAATAGAAACATCTTGTCATTAACTGACTTTTATACATTGTTTTGGCGAGACCATAGAGTGCTGCGGCTCCCACAATATTCTGCAAACGGAGAAAGTCAAATATAAACCATATTTAATTGATTTTGCGAAGAACAGACCTCCAGACGACTGTTGACAGTGCTTTAGTGGTGATCTGATAACAAAAGTACATCAACATCTAATTCAGTTAGGCAATGATATAAGGATATGATTGTATATTAGAAAATGTGTTTGGCATAAGGATCATAATTATTTACAACATAGCATATTGTTTGTCAATTGTTATCGGATTGTTGAGATAAGGCATGATTTTGTTAAAGAATTCTTTCTTCTTCAAATCTTTATTATGGTTAACAAGGCATCAAACTAATTTGAAATATGATTGTCATGTAAGGAACTTGAAATGTATTTATTTCAATTGGACATTGTGATACATGCATGTACATTTAGTCAGTCCCTATTGCATATTCCAAAACAAAAAAGCAATTACAGTATTGCAAACCAATTCACTGCAACTTAATCTCAATGATATTTCTGATCGTAATAGCTAAAGAATTAAACATAAGTAGTTGTCCATGTGAAAAAATGCATTGAAAATTAAAACTACACCTTTTTTTCTTTCTTTGTGGGGTGGGGGTGGGTGGGCCTGCCTTGAATAGATTATCCAATTACAATTAGCAGATTTTACTACTACTACTACTGCTACTACTACTACTGCAACTACTACTACTGCAACTACTTATACTACTACTACTACCTTATATATATATATATGTATATATATATATATATATATATATATATATATATATATATATATATATATATATATATATATATATATATATATATATATATATATATATTCCTACTGAAATTGCATTTTCTTGAAAAATGACAATGTTTTAAGTGTGATCAATGACATCATAATATTGCAAAAAGCAAAATATTTCGCTTTTACGGAGAGACATGTTTATTGTAGACAATATATCAAAATGTCAAAGTACAATACATAAACGATAAAAGTTGTTTAAAGTAATTTAAGTAGCTATTTGTCTGCAATATGCATTCTATATAAAACAACTTTGTGATGTAAATTACGATCTCACATTTTCCTGCTTTTTGATGTAATATGCCCGATTTGGCTGCTCTGTTTTCCGTTTAAATATTTTGATTTTCACTGTGTTTTTGTCTGAACTTACTTTCAGACAAAATATAAATGTTTAAGTTTAAACAACTTTTCTCTGTTAAATTGAGTTAATAAAAAAGAAAACAGAAAGTTCAATCGATCCACTTCTTGCTTATGACAACATTTTGGTATGTCTTAAACTGCACGCCTTGTTAGAATGCTGCCTGGAGCTAAAACGTATTTGTTAAGAAAAAACAAAACACGACTTGTCTGCGTCTTTGCCTGGAAATAGCTTTCTTAGAAAAAAATGGATACTTATAGACACAATAAATGGAAGTCACTGAATGAATGTTACTGTTGATTGTGAATGAAAGATGGGAAACATTCAGAATGTAAATCTAGACGAGGCTAAGGGCATTTCCGTTAAATTATATAAAGATATGTTGTTTTCTCACTATAAGGGGATAGTCCCAGTTTAAATGTGTCATTGTGCAAATATGGCGCTTGGATAAGACAGTTGTCGATTTCAGAAAAACAAAACAAATAAAAAGCGACACACGAGACGCATAAAACTACAAAGGGCATTTTGCGTTACTTTCGAACAAATCAGTGAAGTGTTTATGAGCTACATATACACATGCCGTTTATACGCAAATGAGCAGTTTTAGGTATTGAATTATCACAAGTCAAAAACCTAAGAGAGCATAATAAAAGAAAAAAAAACACAGAACAAAAACAACAATTTCAAAAACAACAACAAAAAAACAACAACAAAAAACACATAACAAACAAACAAACAAAAAGACAAACAAACAAACAAACAACACAAGATATTCACATATAATAATTGTTCCAAAATGATGTTTCAATCATTTATTTTTATTCACCGTGGCTCATCAGAATTTTTTCAGAACCTAAAACAAACAACAGACAACTGCAACCAAGTCAACTGATTCATCGGTAGACACATTTTGATTTTAAAATAAATCAGATAAGGTGGATAAGAAGCCGCAATATTTTGGTTATGGTTTAGGATTATAAGTGAAGAAATGTATTTCTACATATTATAAGTGATCAGGGTGATATTGCGTTATGAAAGGATTCATAAAATAATCACAGAAACTCGTTAAATAACGCGTCATTGTTGAGGCTTCCGGGTATTATTATTAAACAATGACCATAAACGACTACCAGTGATGTCCGCACCGTTTATTTGAGGATAGCATTCCGGCATTTCCATTTTATTTAAACAAAACTTAACTTCACTGCTGCATTTGACACTAACGTTGTCCCTTGCATCCAGAGGACACACAAAATTAGACAGGGACGCCAAAATCACAAGACAGGTGCTCCGTCGGGACACTCAACATTTCAGTAAAAATAACAACACAGTCGTATGTGCCGCAAAGATGTCAGATCCTCGGTTTAAACGTCCTTGTTAATTACAATTATTGGTCAATCGCAACGGTTCCGCAAAATCTGATCGGCAAGCTGCAGAGATGCTACATTAAGTCTTGACATATATTTTCGCGATTTGATAAAACAAATAATGAGGCATTTTTAGTGTAGGTGAACAAAAAACCAACACCAAAACAACTAAAGCTTGTGGACAGCAGTAAGAGACTCAACGTTGTTAGAAAAAAAGATAAAATAAATATATATAGTAGTCGTGGGTGATATAATTTACTTTGCTTAATTGCAAAGATACCGGGATGATGTGTACCGTTTGTTCATCGTACGAGTCTTTTACCAATAAGTTATTAATTTTCAGGTCACTTGTGCGTCAGTGAAGCACGGGGTTTGGGGCTGATCCTGGTAAGAATGAGGCTGCATACCCACTTGTTTACTTAGAAAAACTGGTGGACGAATGCGACGTGTGGTCTAGTTACGTTAAGAATATAGAAAAAGTGTTGCACAGAAACGATATTTAATGGTTCAGCAAATGTCATACAAGCTGCTGCTTTATTTAATGCGAAAATAACAGTCAGATAATATTAACATGTTTATTATTTAAAAATTATGATGAACAGATTTAGAAATGCAGCGCTTATAAATTTCAGGGACTGCTAATTTTGACAAGGAACCCCTGAATTTCAGAGCTGGGGTTCCGTTAGGATACCTAGCTTCAAAGTTAGTGTCAAACCCTGACCCGGTAAATTTCTCACAATACACATGTACTGCTATTCATTGTTAAGCCGAATGAGCACGCCATTTAAGTTAGGTTCGAATTCAATTAATTCGAGACCATTGCTTTGTAAATGATCTTCGAAGGTGGCTTATTTCCTGTGACGGACATACACTTAACTGCTTTCTCAATTCCGTATACACGCAAAACAGGATGCAAAAATCATTTGCACGTCTTCTCCTATAATTGTAGTCTTCATTCAAATAGGTAATTTAATTTACAAAGAAGAAAGGATTTACTTCTTCTGATTGATCATATCGCTATCATCTTTGTTGTAATAACTTATCTCTAGAAATACTTGGACAGTAATGTTTCAAATAAGTAATGTTTACTTAAATTTTCTTGCATTTGTTAACCACCTCGAGAAGTGCAAGGTTAGAACCCTGCAAAACCAGTTTAAGCACCCTAGTCGGTCCCTTTTGTCGAGTGACCGTTTCAAGGTGGTAGATGGCGGATTTGTTCCTTTTGTGAATACATATTTTCAAATTATATTATATGTTGCAATGCTCATATGACTTTGCCAAATTTCCGCATTCATAGTTCTAAACCACTAGTTATTTTGGACAATGAGGCAGATAAAATATATTTACGTACTCATCCTTTATATGAGGTGGCTTCCATCATTCAAAAGTATACTACCCATGCTTTAAGACCTCATATAGATAAACAGTCTCAACATAAACGACATTTCATGAAAATCAAATACATTAATAAAGGGATTGATTTTATCGACTTACCTAGTATCTTTCGGGACAAAAATATCATCAATAAAATCCCGTGTTACTTCGAAAACAAAGAAAACCCAATGATTTGTTATAAGTACAAAAAACCCATTAGAGGTCTTATTTTTAATTACAACCAAACAGTAGCAGACCTTAACCTAAATGACCCTTCTCAAGATTCTTGTAACTGTTCAACTTCACCTTTCTGTTTATTTGTTTATTTGGGTTTTACGGCACACCGACACTTAACAGGTCATACGGCGCCGAATACAAAGTTAAATGTGAATGGAGCGTAATCAGGTTAAAACCAAACTACGCATGTAAAATATAGAAAAATATAAAAACTATCTGGCAAAAAAATAAATTATAATTCAAAACAGGTCAACACACAAAACGGTTCAAAAAGTATGACGATTGGTTAATAAACAGTTTAAAAAGTTATAACTTATTAAGAATACCAATCTCGTTCAAAAAGCAAACAAGTTTAGAATCCGACACTGTCCTAAATAGTTCGAACATGTTATGGACATTAAAATACTTCGACCGTATGTGGTCTGTGTCGATACACTGTAATAAAATATGGTTGACTGTCAGTGGTTCCTGGCAAGGAACATATACAGGCTGAACTTCTCTTTTTAAAAGATATGAATGAGTTAACCTAGTATGTCCAATGCGACAGCGGGTAAGAGCTACGTCTTCTCGTCGACTTTCTCTGCAAGCAGAGACATTGGCACCGACGTTAGGTTTAATTACGTGTAATTTGTTACAAACAATACTGTCCCAACTTGTTTGCCACTTGGTTAAAATATGTCGGTAAATAAGTGGTTTAAAATCAGTGTGTGGGATGCAAAGATCTGTCTCAGTGAGAGCTGAGGCAGATTTTGCACCCCTGTCAGCATCTTCGTTTCCTCGGATGCCTACATGACTAGGAAGCCAACAGAAGGAGATTTCGTTAGTGTCGTATAAACTTTGAAGTTTGACAAGAACAGTGCGAACATGTGGATTTGAATAATTCAGTGAATTTATGCTTTGCAATACAGATAATGAGTCTGAAAATATAACATATTTTTCACCGGAATGTTCTGAAATAAAATCAAGGCTTAGATTTATAGCCTGGATTTCAGCGGTAAATATAGACGAGTTGTTAGGAAGTCTTTGTTTAATGCAGTGGCTATTACTTACGGAAGCACAGCCAACATGAGTGTCCGTCTTTGAACCATCAGTATATATATGAAGGTGATCAGAGTACTTGTTATTTACCTTCTGGCCATATCATTACTGGGGATTTAAGGATTACGAACTCTGAAACCTCGTATGTTTCCGTGTTATTTCGTAAGTTCTCGGAAGGTCACGTTACCGATCACGTGACCATGGAAAAATACCACGTGAGCGTATAAATAAAGAATGCAAAATGGCGGATCACATACGAGATCGGCGCGGTCGTTTCGCATCGAAATCGAAAAAAACAGTTCCTAAGGAAAATAACTTACACGACAGTGTTAGGATTGATCATAATTACTTAGTTGGTAATCATGTTGAAGTGAATAGTTCATCAAATCTGAATGAGAGTTGGAAAGTGGGTCGCAGAGTCGTAGAATTTTCAGAGTTAGTGGACGGATTGAAATGTTGCTCAAGTTGCAGACTTGGACCGATGCCCTTGTGTTTAGAAAGTGTAGTCGGCGAGTTAAAGAAGGGGTTAGGTGGTTATTTATTGAAATAAAAATGTATGTACACAGAAAAAAAGGATTTGATATATTTTGATTGCTGTTTAACAACAGCATGTGGAATAACTTGCTTCTGTATAGATGCATCATGTACAAAAAAGCCTTTTTAAATCAGAAGAAATCATGAATTTGAGTTCCTAAAAAGTACAGAAAATGAGAATTCATTGCATCATGAATAAATGAACTAAATATTCAATATGCTCAGTGTATTAGTTTTCACAAATGTTTCATATTTTATACAATCAGTGTTCTTAGCTCATAGTCTACTATTATTAATTTGAGACTTTGTGTGTTGATCAAAGTTGAATATAAAAGGTTTAAACATTTTTACATACAAGTTTATCCACTGATTTGAACTGAAAGCTGTTATAAAAAATTACCTATTCTGTATTTGCATTGTTTAAAAACATGTTTTTGTCTGTGAGCATGAACAGGCAATCCATCATCTATTGTCAATGCTTATGAAGAGATCTAATCATTTATTGTATTATTATAGAAATGTATGCTGTTCCTTTTATATCTATATGTGATAGAATATTACTATATACACGTACAGCATTAATGATTTGAAATCTTTCCATTTTAATAACATGTCACATTTTGTATTTTCTTCCACTCAGTATATTTATTGTATTTAATCCTTCAGAAAATAGATATATCAAGTTGTTGTGTATTAAAAATATGCTATTTTTTACCCTTACATTTAACAATCCAATACATTTATTTTATTGTATTGTCAAATAAATAATGCATGTGTATGTAAATTTATATGTGCACTCAAAACTATCAGCAATTCCTAAGTTTGATTTGAGATTTGTTTAAGTTGTCATTACATTTTGATTAATTGTTATTAAACAGATTGGACTACATATGCTGTTAACTTGTGAAGCATTGTTTATATACTTAGTATACTAAGTGGATATAACATATGTCCGTTATAACTAAGCTTGCTTCTATGATTTGTGTATGTTATAACCAAGTTTTACCATTTTAGATATATTTTACAAAATCCATGACTTGTTTTTATTTGAAATAAAAAGAAAGAATATTTCTGTATGTTTTTTATTATCTTTTATTGATATATGTTAAAATAGAGCATAATTCTATAAAAAATATGAAAAATTATCTCCCTTGAATTTTGACACCATAGTCATAAACAAGTATGGTGTGAATTAAATAGACGGTAAAAGTATCTCATATTTTGTATTTCTTTTCCTCATAGATTGTAGAAAATTTATATTATATAATTATATGCATCAAACTATATGGAAATCCCTTAAATTTTGGCTAGAAAATCACATGCTCTGTTATGAGATTATAAAAATGACCTTGGCCGAGAATCATTTATCATAATAAATGCATTTTTTTCATTTTTTCTGGTCATGAATTCCTATCAAAATGTAAGTTAAAGTGAATGTATATATCATAGGAATTGGAGAAAGTAATTTGTGTCACTTATAGAGTTTATTTAGCAAAATTATAGAAGATTTAATATCTCAAGGTGTCGGAATTTTTCATATTATGGCCGAAATTAGGGGTGCGGACTGAAAATATGCATAAATCAATTTTCGAACGGTAAAAGTCGCCTAAAATTTGTAATTAGTTGTCTTTTTGAATGATTTATAAGAAATGATTAATAAAATAATCATATTCTAATGTGTGGTTCAGAGTCCGTAATCCTTAAACATCATCGATGACTACAAATTGAGAAAAAAACTCTTTAAGGGCCCGAAATATCGCCTGCCAGATGACATAGGTTTTGACCTTTGTCGCAAAGAAATGGCTGATGCAATTTATCTGTTTGCCGATCGCTGGTGTAAGAGAGAAAACACGGATACAGTAGCACTTAATACTTGGAAGAAAGCCATTTTTAAGATAATAAAAAATCGCGTTAAATTCTACCGCTCCCATCCTTCTAGTTTACCTAAGAAACCTTTTTATAACTTAAAACATCTAAAACAGTCCTTTCAGAATATTCACGATAAATTTGTACTTGTACCTGCAGACAAAGCTTCAAACAACATAATTTTTGTCTGACGACTTTATTACAAAAATATACTGAGTGCTGCGTTATCCACCACCAGTTCTTACTCTTGCACCAACCTTGACTTTCAGACAGTCATTGACAAACATAAACAGATATCGCATAATTTCAATATCAAAATAGAAACAAAGCAAGAAAAACTTCCTTCCTTGTACTGGATTCCTAAGCTTCACAAAACACCATACAAGTCACGATTCATAGCTAATGCCAGCTCTAGCACCACCACTCACATATCTAAACTACTTACGTCTTGCCTTACAGCCGTTCGCAATCACGTTGTTAAATATTGTGAAAAAGTGTATGAAAATTCAGGAATTAACATTTTTTGGTCTATTAAAAATTCTTCCCTTCAGAAGTCTTAGACAAGTTTCGTACTTTAAACTTCCATTGCTCTGCAGTTAATACTTACGATTTCTCTACGCTGTACACTTCTTTACCTCATGATTTAATTAAGACCAAATTGATTGCTCTTATTGAGAAAACATTTGCTCGAGAGCAACGTCTATATATTGCATGTCATGAAAGTAATGCATTTTTTACCAACACATTCTTAGAAAAGTTTACTATGTGGACTTGCACGGATGTTTGTGAAGCTTTACGTTTTCTATTAGACAATATTTACATAAAATGCGGTGACACTTTATTTAGACAAGTAATTGGTATCCCTATGGGAACCAACTGTGCACCATTAATTGCAGATTTGTTTTTATACTGCTTTGAACGTGATTTCATGTTAACTTTATCCCCTTCAAACCAAAGCCACATTATAGAGGCTTTCAACTTAACGTCACGCTATCTTGACGATATTCTAACTATAGATAATCCTTTCTTTTCTCAAATGATCCATCTGATTTACCCTTCAGAACTTACCCTTAATAAAGCAAATAACTGACATTTAAATGCAGCATTTCTAGACATTGAGATCAATATTTCCAATGACAACGTCTCTACTAAAATCTATGACAAGAGAGATGATTTCAACTTTAGTATTGTGAATTATCCATACCTTGATGGTGATTCACCTCGTGCTACCTCCTATGGTATTTACATATCACAACTTACAACTTGCACGAGTTTGTACTAAAGTAGAAGATTTCAATGCTAGAAACCTGTTTATTTCTTCTAAACTGTTACAGCAAGGCTTTCGTTTTCATAAATTAAGAAAGGCGTTTTCAAAATTCTTTCACCGCAATGATTTTATTGCTTCTAAGTATAATAGCAGTATGAAAACACTTATGCAGAAAGGCATAAGCCATCCTGCATTTTATGGAAATGTTTTATACAAGTTAAAGAAGATGAAGGGTCTCAATAACTTTTCTGACCACTTTACAAAACTTATCAGAAAATGTATTGCAGACGGTTACAACCCGGGAATCCTTCGATGTACTGCATTGCTTGCAATTGACCCTTTTATAGTCAAGAACTTGCATTGCTTTTAAATTACACGATGACCGGACAGGTCGTTGAGACTATATGAAAACAGTGACTTAAAGCCATAATTGGACAGTCACTGTTGGATTTCTTGTCTCTTCATCTCTCCAGTCGTGCCCTATATAGGTGGGACAACTTGAGCAGTCTCCATACCCTTTACGTGAGATGCACAGTAGGTATAACATCGGGATTTTTTTAATCATTATCGTATATAATATGTCAACTGCGGATAAATCCTCGGCGTTTATGATATGTTTTTAAACGTATTAACTCTAAACAATACGACGTTTTATTTTGTTGTTTTTCTAAAATTCTATTATTTCTTCGTATTTTTTACATTTCACTTTTGACACTTTTGGCATATGACGTCATGGCATTTATGACGTCATTATATTGTTCTTATATTATCAGCGCTTTATTTTATTTTAAACTACTCTCTCATTTGGAATTTCTGGTTGCCGAGGCTTTTATCTACTGTAAATACTGTACATATGTTCATTATATTTGTTTTAACTCCCGATGCAGGTGCTTACTGTTAGATGTGTCACTTTGACGGGATATTTTTATTTACACTGTTTGTTTGATAGAAAAACCTTCAGGAAGTGCGAGGTTGGAGCGCTCCACAAACCAGGTTTAAGCACCCCAGTTGGCCCTTTTGCCGACTGACCGTTCCAAGGCGGTAACTGATGGTTTTTCTTTTTGTGTGTTATGTCTCGTCTCTGTGTTTTTTGTCACATTTACATTTACCTTGTCTGCCTTGGTCTGCAGGTAGATAAAATTTAAATATCTGTGAAAATTTTGATAGGACCTTTTCTTATTTACCTTTACACAATGTTAAGTGCACATAACATTAAATTTTATAAAGATAAGACAAACGTATCCTCATTTCTGAAACGCTGACCTTGTCCTTGGCTGAATTGTTTACATAATAGCATTTGTAGGTACATGAACTGTTATCTCTCATCTGTCTTTTAAATAAGCGCTTAAACGTATTTTAACGTTTTTATGATAGTCTTAAACATAAAGTCTTTTGCTTTAAGTGCATGTAGTCTAGGGCGCCATTTAACATCACACATTTTTCTCGAACGTTAATGTGACTCAGATACCTTTAATGCCAACTACCAGGCTACTAAAACACAAAACATATTTTGTTCAACAATTGCATCATATGCTCACATTTGTTGCTTATTGGGTTATCGTCCCACCAACAGTATTTGGAGACGGTGTCCACTTGAAGAAGATATAGTGCTGCCTTCACTGTGTATAACATACTGTGAACACCTAGCATGATACCATATCAAGTCACATTATCCTGACACCGGCCCAATCAGTTGGGAACTACCCTTAAAACTGCCTGACCGTTAGCAAGGGAGCTATAATATTACCATTTTTAACGACTTTGGTATGTCGCGGCCCGGGATCGAACCCTTGACCTCCCGTACCTGGAGCTGATTACGCTACCAGGTCCGGTGCTCGCATTTGTGTGATGGTGCTATGGATATTACTTCTATTACCTGCTTTATTACACTCCTCTTCTGGTGTACTTTCTTACACCAGGAAATGTCCAAACAAACTAGTAAGTAGTGAAACGTTTGTAACAACAGATATAGAACTCCGTTTAATGAAATTCAAACTGTACAGCTTTGTTTCAAATGGCTATGGAAGAAGTTATATGCCAATTTTACATGAGGTGCAGTTGAATCTTTGATAATTATTCATTATTCAACTTGAATTAATTTAGGCTTTGTTTCATTTTATCATTATAAGCACCCCTTTTCCGTGATTGATATTGATTGATAAAGACTTTTGTCTTATCTATCTGAAGCGACTTGTAGGTATAATTATGGCAACATTGGTGGTGTTGTTACTTCCGCACGACGTCTATATTACAAATGTGATATAGGGGCATTTTAAAAAAATCTGCACATTTTTACCTCATATTTAAAGAAGTCACCACTTGTATATTTTCTTTTTACAGCTTACAACCTTATGAATACTTGGGACATTCCAAAGTATATTTAAACTATTGTTTCCGAGTTTAAACGATAGCAAACTTGCAATTCCTTCCTCTTACGGATATTTTTTTATATATATTTTTTTAAATTTATTTTGGAGCCTTTTTGAGAAGTTGACATTGCATATGTTCAGTTTAGTTGGTAGAACTATAAACCAGCAAAGATTGGATTTTTAAATCTCAGAGAGGTACACTTTTAACTTTCTGAAGTTGCATATAAACAAAACTATTTAAAGTCTTCACAGTAAAAACTATGCTTTTCCTATATATATATATATTAATTTAGAATTTGATTTTATTTCATGCTTAAAAAAGCTTGAAAAACTAATAGTGATTACAATAAAAATACTGAATATCACTAAAAAAGTTATATCTATGATGTTACAGGAAAGCAAGTAGTGTTACAGGAAGAAAAGTAATGTTACTGGAAGGAAAAATGTAACTTGTTTGACGATGAGCATATTTTACCTTTCGTAACATGAATGTCAATACTGGTTTCCACGCACAATTTTACACTCTCTTTGGGATTTTTAAAACAGTAAGTGTTCAATATTGTCAAAAACAACTTTACAAGAAAGTGTGAGAAACATTTTATTGCTTGTGAACAAAGTAACAATTTCGTAACAAACTTAACACTAAACAAAACTAAAGAATTTATATAAAAGCATACATCATATCATACTTAACTAATGTTTCAAATTAGTTTACTCTTTTTAACTGCAATTTTATAATATGATCTTTTAGATCATGAAATTTATCAATACAATAGACTTTCAAACATAATGCCTTTAAAACAGTTATTTCTTAATTCATAATATTGGACATGTTGTGTGTCTTGTATACATTTACATATTACATGGCATGTGTCTTGAAAAACAACTACTTCAAAATCTATCATACAATAAGCCTTAAATTTAAATATTATTATTTAACATACATGAACTGTTAACTGCAACACTTTAAAGTAACTCATAACATGAATAAAACATCAAATCCATATTCTGATAAGTAACCATCTTTTTGTCTTTGGCAAGCACTGCAAGTGTCAACCTGTAAATGTCTTCAACAAACAAGCATTTGTTTGATATTTGTCCACTCGTGGAACAAAAGATGCTCATTGACTGATTTTGATGTGTTAATCTGAGGCTCAGCAAGTATTGCCACTACATTTTCTAACGCATGCCAACTTTCATCTTTTACTAACTTTGGCCAGACTAACTCATTCTTTGTGTGACCAACTTGATGGAGACATCTCACAAATATTTCGCTTTCACTCACATCAACATCTTTTCCAATATAGGGTTTTCCGTCATACATAATAGCCACAAACTTGTTAAGCAAAGTAGATGTATTCTCTCTGAAGTCTTGCTCTTGATGATTCCTGCTTATCACACACCCGGTCTAACGATGATGTCTGAGAAGAACGTTGCTCTTCTTTGCCGTCTGGTGGTGCTATGAACAAGAGTGCTTCAAAATGGTTTGGCACCCAGTGCACAAATAGCATGTCTTGCCTGAGGCTTGTTCATATAATATGAACCATTGTGTTGGAAGACTGAAGTCTTGGATATATAGTGCGATGCAGTTGTTTCCTCACAACAGGATTACCAAGTTCTGGATTCACAATAAACAATGCTAAGCCCATCACCCTTGACAGCACATATACCCATGAAACTTCTTGGAGTACTTTTATTTATTTGGGCTTTACGGCACACCGACACTTAACAGGTCATACGGCGCCGAATACAAAGTTAAATGTGAATAGAGCATAATGTTAAAACCAAATTACGCAAGTAAAATAGAGAAAAATGTAAAAAACTATCAGGTAAAAAAAAATAAATTATAATTGAAAACAGGTCAACACATTAAACGGTTTAAAAAGTATAACGGTTGGTAAATTCACAGTTTAAAAATTTATAACTTATTAAGAATACTAATCTCGTTCAAGAAGCAAACAAGTTTAGAATCCGACACTGTCCTAAATAGTTCGTACATGGTATTGGCATTAAAATTCGACCGTATGTGGACTGTGTCGATACACTGTAATATAATATGGTTGACTGTCAGTGCTTCCTGGCAAGGAACACATACAGGATGAACTTCTCTTTTTAAAAGTTATGAATGAGTTAATCTAGTATGTCCAATGCGACAGCGTGTAAGAGCTACCTCTTTTCGTCGAATTCCTCTGCAAGCAGAGACATTGGCATCGACGTTAGGTTAAATTACGTGTAATTTGTTACAAACAATTGTGTCCAAACTTGTTTGCCACTTGGTTAAAACATGTCCGTTAATAAGTGGTTTAAAATCAGTGTGTGGGATGCAAAGATTTGTCTCACTGAGGGCAGAGGCAGATTTTACACCCCTGTCTGCATCTTCGTTTCCTCGGATGCCTACATGACTAGGAAGCCAACAGAAGGAGATTTCGTTAGTGTCATATGAACTTTGAAGTTTGACAAGAACAGTGCAAACATGTGAATTTGAATAATTCAGTGAATTTATGCTCTGCAATACAGATAATGAGTCTGAAAATATAACATATTTTTCACCGGAATGTTCTGAAACGAAATCAAGGCTTAGATTTATAGCATGGATATCAGCGGTGAAGATAGACGAGTTGTTAGGAAGTCTTTGTTTAATGCAGTGGCTATTACTTACGGAAGCACAGCAAACGTGAGTGTCCGTCTTTGAGCCATTAGTATATATATATATATGAAGGTGATCAGAATACTATTGACATCACCTCTGCCTCAAAGATTTTCCTAATCCAAGTTTCTGACAGTGAAACACCTGGCACATAGAAATCAGAATAAATGGAAAGTATGAATAGCTTTCACACCTTATGTTTAATTTTTTTTAAAAGTATTGTTTTCAAATGATTAAAAATGTTGTAAACTTTTTTTAAAGGGTTTTCTTTTCTGTCACGATAGGTTTCTCCAAAGCTAAAACATGGTAGAGTTTTGAAAATGCAAAATAACTGCTCCCATATGCTCAATTGTAAATGTGCGGATACATTTTGCAAAAAAATACGGTGTTTGTTACCCGTGTAAGATGACCGCCGCAGCTTACACATTTTTCATTTTTATATCTTCTGTAAGTTAAATAATAGATTGGTCGGTGTCTAAATGTTGTGGGCCCAAGAAAACTGTTAACTCTTTTAGTGTCGAGAAACCTAGACAAAAATCTGGACATTTCGTCGTCTGCACGTTCAGCACATCAACATAACGTTTGAAAGATAAATAAATAAATGGAACTGTTTATTTAGCAACCGTTATACTTAAAAAAACAACAAAACCGTTTAATATATTTACCTATTTTCAATTATAGTTCACATTATTTTAACCAGATAGATTTATGTATTTTTCTGTATTTTACTCACATAGTTTAGTTTTTACCTGATCATTCCCTTTTTGCATTAAACTTTTTTGTATTCGGCGCCAAATCACCTGTTAAGTGTCGGTGTGCCGCAAACCCAAATATAAAAAATAAATAAAATAAATGGAGAATTAGTTACAAGATCTATTCTAGAACTATTATTGAATCATCTAAAGGCTAGTTACCACAGACTGAGGCCACGAGCGGGCTTTGGGCAGAATATGGCAAAATTAGGGCCATACGTCCACCCGAGAACCCAGCCCGGAGTCATTTTGTTCATAGCATGCCACTTATGCTACAATAGTTTGTATAGCGATGTCAACAACTTACTATGGAACCACTTACTGTAAAAAACGACAGAAAGATTTTCACCAGTGCTGATAGGAAACTCCAATATGAAGAAAGCCTAATTGCATTATTTGAATAGGGATGTTTGTGATATTAAAAAGTAATCTAAGAAAAAGGAAATATTAAACTCTTAACGAGTTTCTTTACACGAGTTTGTACTACATTAGATGACTAGAAACCGGTTAATTTCTTCTAAATTGTTACAGAAAGGCTTTCGATTTCACAAATTAAGGAAGGTGTTTTTAATATTCTTTCACCGCAATGATTTTATTACTTCACATTATAATAGCATTATGAAAACACTTATGCATGAAGTTATAAGCCATCCAGCATTTTATGGAAATGCTTTACGCAAGTCAAAGAATATCTAGGGTCCCAAAACAGTGAGTTAAAGGCATTATTTGAGTCACTATTGGATTTCTTATCTATTCATCTTTTCATCCGTTCCCTATATAGATGAGACAACTGGAGCAGTCTCTGCCCTTTACGTGAGATTGCACAGTAGGTATAACATCGTGATTTTTGTACCTTTGATATAAAATATGCCAACTGCAGATAAACCCTCGGGTTTTTATTATATATTATTTGATTATTTATTACCTATCAAATCCTCAAAATACTACATTTTGTTTTTTTGGCTTGTTTTTGTTTAAATGTCACTTTTGACACATGACGTCATGACAACGTATGACGTCATTAAATTGTTCTTATTATACGCCATCGCTTGGGCTGCTTTTTTTCAACAAACGGGATTTACATATGGGACACAAACATGTTAATTCAACTTGGATAGCCATGAAAGTGGTTTTTTGAAAAAAATCATTTTTGAGTTAATATCTCATGGTTTTGTTATTACTATAGTCCTAACTAAGCAAAATCTTTTTATTTTTTTTAATTTGATCAACAAATAAAAAATTTATGCCATTTATAAGAAATGAAATTTATATTTTCATTCTGCCAAAAATGACCAATTTCTCCACACAAACAACCGCTTTACAAAAAAAAAAGGGGGGGGGGGTGGGGGGGAGGGGCCATGATAAGTGAGGACTAGTTTCTGTTTTGAATTAACACAGAAGTACCTTATTTTAAATGTTTAAGCTTTCTAATTGATGCATTTTTTTTAAATATATTTGCCCATTTGATACATTGCGGAATGATGGATTAATACCCCACCTACACTATTGTATTAGGCAAAATGAGTTACTTATTTATTAGAAAACTAAGGTTTTTTTTTAATATTTTGTGTTGATATTTACATTTTAAATGTTATTAAGATACTATTTGTTTTATTTTTATGTGTTTTGAATAAAATAATGAAGGTTAAAATAGCTTATTTTGTTATAAAACATTCTCAGACTAGTTGGCAAGAGACACCACAACTGTTTGGACCATGACAACAATATAATTCACTACCAAACATTTTGGTAGACTTAATAATAACAGTTTGACATTTGTAAAGTTTTATTACAAACCACTACAGAACAATAGTCAGGTCCCCCTGTATGTAATCGTCCATTAATCGGTATGAGTATATGGCCTTGTCCCCAATGTATTTAACGTTGTACCACTTTGGAAACCCTGGGACCTGTAACAAGTTTAAAATACAAAGAAAAATATTACATTATGAAGTATAAGACAGTCCAAGTATGACAATAGTGGCAATTAATAATAATAATGTGTTCAAACTACATGTATTATTATAGCTGTGTGGTATATTTCTAGATTAAACACTAAACCATGGTGCTATATTATAAAAATATTATCATGAAATAGGGAAGTTTTGCCAGGTTACTTTTACAGCAAGCTAAAGATGTTTTAATACATGCATTATTATATAAAGATGATGTTAGTAATCCAACAATAATTAGTGCATGCATTTGTGATACATAAAGCAATATCTAAACTATTACTAAGATCACACAATGAACATGAATGTATATAGCAAGGGACTACACAAAACTATTCGGTTATTATAATAAACTAACTTGTGAAATTATTTTCCCGTTAAACCATACACGTTCCCCATTCACCAACTGGCAATGCCGGATGTTCTGTCCGACAATAAGGGGGACAGCACTATCTGCATCATGTCGACGTTCATTCCTGAAGGCGTCCCTGACTAGAGCCTTGACGTTCTGGACCATGTCATCCATGGGTATCTTCGTGGGTTTGCCGTCCACAGTCCTTGACAAGGCATAGATGGTGGTATCCCTCACAGTTTGCTGCAATACATTTTTCCTAAAACGTAGTTGTGCAGAGAGTGCAGCTCGTTTGTCTTTAACAGTAGTAAGACGTTCAATGGCACTGTCAGCATCCTGTTCTGACTGCCATAGTCCCCATAATAAAATTTCATCAGTCATAGCTTCTTTTCTTTGCATTCTTTTTCTCTGTTGGGCTTCACTCTTTTGCCGTGCAGCATTTAGCCTCGCTCTTCTCTCCTCTTTAATATCTTTCTTTCTTTCTGCAAATTTCTTCCTCATTTTTTTAACATCCTTGCGTGCTTTTGTCAGCAAATCTTCTTTCTCTTCTTTTGATTTACTTTCAATCCATGTTAGTGTTTTATTGTGGCAAAACAAAATGTATGACTCCGCAGCAATAAGTGTGACATTCGGTTTCTCCCTCAGGATTCGATCGAGAACACCAAAGACAGTTTCTGAAAACTTGTTATGGGTTGGTGTTGCCATGGTCTTGTCTCGTATTTCATCAGCAGGGTTGGCCCATATCTCACCTTCTAGATGATCTTTAAACAGACGTTTTGTAACACTAAACAAAGCGGGGATGATAATTTTGAGAATAACTTCTACTTTGTCATCATATGTACTTTCCATCAGAAGGTTCTTCATATAAATTGATGACCTTAGTTTATCTTGGTCAACAAAGCTCAACAATGCTTTTCCTTTCATGAAGTCATGAGTGTCCAGATTCTCCAAGTACTTTACCACTTCCCTATACACAACACCAATATCAATTATGGTTGTATCATTACGTTCATTTTGAGCCCACAGTGGAATGGTAATCAGTTCAGAAATACACCCAAGGGCCTTGCAACCTGCCAAATATTCCTCGGTGTTCAGGTCCGCTTTCACTGCCTGCAACAGGCGATTTTCTGCAGATATCTGTAGAAAACCTTTCATTTCTTCAGCAAGGAAGTGCACTGATGCTGCGCTACTGAACAAGATGTTGAAACGGTTACCTCTAAACCGTTCCAAGGGTACACTTCTAAGTTTGTGTTCTTTCAAAAAATCACGTGTGTAAGTACTAAAGCTACCATGCACACCATTTTTTTCATCTCCTCCTGCTGCAAAAGCCTTGCATGCTGTCCGTATTAGCCTTGTTGCCCCTGGTTCTGAAACCTTATGGAAGCTCTTGTCGTGTATTGGTGGATTGATGTCGAATACAGACTTCTCATACTGCAACAATGCTGCAGATGCTGCCTCCGCCATATGAACTAATACATGTAAGGAGCAAAAGAAATTGCAAAGTTTTGTGAGTTGCGACTTCTGACTTTCATTAAATGACTCCCATGCTTCTCCTATCTGACCTATAACAATGTCACTTCTAAATTCTTCAAGCAGGTCATTAAATTTTACTTGAGTAGCAGCCCTATCCGACATTGTTGAAGCAATATTCACCATGATTTGCTCAGATCTCTTATTTTCAGTCACTGAAACGTCATCAATGTCAGACAGAATTTGCTTAAATGTCGACAACACAGTTTCGCTTCCTTTTGTAGCCATTTCTCTTACGCCAAGACACCAGGTCTTCCCCTCCTCGTCAGCTGCATGAAAACCTTGATATTTCTTGCCGAATTTAGATGTCTCCTCGCTCAAAAGACACGTATTCCTTTTCGCCGAGAACTCTTCTTCCAATTGTCTATGTGATACCATAAGTCTTTGTACATTCATTGAATTAACAGTTGTCCGTGATGGTAATCTTGTTGCCTTTCTTTTCGCGAGCTTGAGGACAGTTTCAATGACTGGTGACACTTTACTTGAAGTCACATTATTCTGTAATAAGGAATACACACATTCCTGCATGTCAGACGTGTAACAGTTTTTATCAGTATTAAAAGTTTCTATATTCTCCTCTACCATTTCTCTCAACCAGTCATTCTCTGCTTCAATGGTTCCAACAGAGGCTCTCAGCTCATTTACATCTTTTTGAAGATTTTCAATTTGTGATTGTTTGGTCATGGAATCAGCTAACATACATTCTTTTTCTTCCTTAAGTTTAATGTTTTGTTTACGGAAATATGTCACCTTAAGACGAGTTCTCTTCAGTTCTGAACTTTTTCTAGCATTAACTGTCTGAAGATGTGCATTTATTTTTGTAAGTGTCACAACTTTAGTTTTCATTTCTTTTAAGTAAAGTTTCGTTCTATTCAAGTTTATTTTTTTCAAACTTCTATTTTTCAACATTTCATTTTCTTGTTTAAGTTGTGAAACTTCAGCAGACAAATCAGCAGCTGCATTCCTATAGCCCTGAAGACAGTCCGAATAAGACGATTTCGGTGCAGAATCTGTAATAAAATAATCTTCAGATGGCGACTTTCTAGGGTGATCATGCGACTTTGGTGCCTGATAATTCTCATTTTCGAAAGCAGCAAGTGATTCAAATTTTTTTTCAGAGTTGTTTAACTTCTTAATCTGTTGGTACTTTTGTTTCAGTCGTAATAATGAAGACTTTACTGACTGCAGATTAACTTGATTTTCATATAAACTTGCAATAAAAGTCACAGCGTCTTTTACGCCTTTTTTTCTACTATTTCTAAAATTTGTTTGATTGTAATATCAGACATGTTTCTATGTGTCAAAGTAGTTTAATTTAGTAGCAAGCAAAGTCTGGCAATATGTATCGTTTTTGTCAGTTTCAGATACAAAATTTTCAGTATACAGTAAGAATTTTGCCGACTGAAGTTCATCTGACTGAAACGGATTTTCAGTTTCTTTATCAATTAATAAGCCCCCTCTTTCAGCTGTGATCGTTGACCGCTCAACGAACACTGGTCTGTCATCGTCTGCAAGGGTGTTTTCTAAGAAGAAGGAATGGCACTCAGTAAGTTCATGATCATGTATTGTCTGTCTATAGTTAAATTTCACATGCGAATTTATCAGTCCTTGTAGTGCTGTCTGGCATGATTTATCCCTCACCTGAAAAGTGTGCTAATGGTCTATCACCATGCTAACAAGGCTATCAGAGTATTGCGCGTAAACCGGTAGGGGACTAAAAATGCTCCTTTTGATGCAAAAACCTATGCAAGTTTGCAGACAATTAATTGAAGTTAATAGACTGTAAAAAAGAACAGAATGATTTCCCTTTCAAAACTATTACTAATCGTTGTCACAATTCATTGCCAAAATTTGCTATAAAGTTTGAAAAAGTTCTTATTAACAAGAGGGTAAAGATGGCCCTGGATCGCTCATCTGAGTGCAGTTTAGCACAAAATGTTCTTTAGAGATTGTGGACTGATCATTGACAAAGTGAAAAATCTATTTTTACCTGTTGCGACCTAATTAGGCAGTGGACTGGAACCATTTATGTAACATTTTAAGAGACTCATGCACAGAAAGACGGACGACGGACAAAAGGCGATCCTAATAGCTCACCCTGAGCTATGCTCAGGTGAGCTCAAAATATTGCACTTTAGAGTGGTTATGGGTCAAGAAGCTGTCGACCCATCCAATAATATGTGATGTCTTTCAATGGTGCATACAAAGTAGGATATAATATTGAATTTAGGTTTTACTTTTTGAACTTTTATTTCTAAATGTGTTCATTTTGCAAGGAAACCATTCTGTTTGTAACCGGTTAAGGTGAAAATGGTTAATGTTAGAGGCTTATCTAAACTATGCTATTAAGGGTGACTATTAGGTGAGTATAAGAAGTACAAATTAAAGCTAGTTACATAAAGCAGAGATACATGCTTATTGTTATATATATGAAGCATAGAGCATGCCTTCTTATGAGGATTGCAGTTTAAAAATGAAATAACAAATTGATAAATAGAAAATTATTTTGATTCTAATGTTTGAAAAGATCTATTATTTTGTTATTTCATTTTGTGACGAGTTAAGCCTAAGCATTCTACAACACACACAAGGTCCAAGTACTTACATAATCTTTTAATTTCTTTCTTCTGGGGAACACTGGACTTGTGGAGTAGTATTCCACTTCTGGAGGTTGTGTAACATCAGAATCTGATTCTTGCCAGTCTTGGGCTATCGGACTTTCAGGCTGTCAGAAATATAATTTTAATACTGATCATCAAATATATTTTTAAACAAGCTCTGTCAGAGACAGAATATCCCCCGCAGACAGGTGCTCGTTTGTGGAAAAAGTAAAATTATAATTTGCCTATAAAGAAAATGGGAAGAAATCGATAATCCGTTTGACTTGTTCTAAGTGTGTAAAGTTCAAATATACATGTACAATGGTGAAACATACTAGCCTGCAATTTGTAATATTAACATTGAAAAGTGTCAAAATGAAAATAACTTGCATTTTGAATCATATTTAAATGATACACATACACAATCTTTTCATACAATGCAAAGTTATAGACTGGACATGTAGTGTAGTAAATTAATATATGAAATCAGAATGCATGACCTGACCTTTGCCACAGGCATGGGGATCGTTAGATGGTTTCTAAAAAGTTACATTGAAATCTGTTTATTAGTTACTGTGAAATAGCCCGGAAATGATAAAGTAATCAGGCTCCATAACTCTGTGTGAAATGGTCGGAACACAACATGCCGGTGATATGCATATCTCCTTATGGCATAAATAGTTTCTATAAAGTTTTGTTGAAATCTGTTCAGTAATTACCGAGAAAGAACCCGGAAACAAAAATGTAATCAGGGGCCATAACTCTGTGATAACTGGTTAAACCGGAACATGCCGGTGAAATGCGCATCTCCTTAGGGTATAGATAGTTCCCGTAAAGTTTTGTTGAAATCTGTTCAGTAATTACAAAGAAATAGCTCGGAAACGAAACTCGGACGGAAAGACGGACAATGCCAAAACAATATCCCCCATACTGATTTCATTGGCGGGAGATAACAATATGTACTTATAATAAAAAAAGTGTTGAATTATTATATCAAGACGCAAACACTTCAACATTTTATTTACATGCAAATTATACACAAGGGTATTGAAGATCTGGCAGTCTGGCCCTGGGCAGTTTACTCAACCTTCCCCATGAATAACAGTCTGATATTTTATTCCATTTTTATAGAAACATTAGAATTAAGACCAGGTTAAAATCAGCCTGTCTTGAAATAAATATAATTTGTAAATAACCTTTTCAATGTTTTCCAAATCGTCAAATAGATCCTGGCTTGCATCGAACTCTGGTCCGTCTGGATCACTTGATGACATGCTCACATAGAATATCTCTGAAATTGACAAGACAGTAATAAATTTCGGGATGAATATTGGATTGTACACATTCCAACTCCAAGTCGAAAATCTGTGATGCGTGTGGTGGGGTAATTCAGTCAAATCACAAATGAACTGTAAAACTTCCACAACAGTTTGTACAAACATATATACTAGGTATCTATGCAAAAGTTAATGAACTATTTACTGGACTATGAATTTACACATTATTCGCTCGTCTTCGAATTAAATGCAAAGTAAAATCTGCGAAAATGTGCACACTTAGTGACTTACCAACAGAATTTCTGCTAACACCGGAAATAACGCTTGTTCCCGCACCTACAGTATTGCGTCACGCCGAGAACGGGAACCAAGAACTACGACTGATAACTCGAATGTTGACTGGAGTTGCTTCCCTTGGCCATGTGCGGGAAAATAATTTTGAGGATCTCAGAGGGGTATTTTGGCTGTGTCCTGCTGCTAACTGCTTTCATTTACATACAGAATCCCACGGGGATCCTCTTACGTAGTGTTTCCCGTAGCTATTTATAGCTGAACCAAGTTTCGTTTTCAAAACGTTTGCGTGTTTCATTGGGCCAAAAAATGCTTACTTTCAAAAGCATTTTTTTTTGGTTAAAAATAAATCAGAAAATATTGAATTAATTAAATAAATGGACAGAAACAGACATTATTAACCAAGTTACACCAAAAAAATGGTATTTATGCATGCTTAAAGTATTTTTTCGAGTTTTTGTTTACATGACCTATTTATGTACGCACATGTCAAAATGGCTCAAACGAGGACGCTGTCGGAGTAGAAGGCTATTTTTAAATACAATTATCTTTTACCTCGCCGACATTGATCTTGTTTTCAAGTACATAAATAGAAATAATAATCAATTCTTAAAGCAATGCATATGTTTTCAAACAAAAATAAAGGGGAAATAGTGTTTTTTCAAAGTATTTATTAGGTAAGGTTTAACATGGTGGCAGATAGGCGAGTATTGTCTATACGATACGCTTTCATCGCTAACTAGGATCATCAGACGCTTGTTTACAGGTTAAGTCATAGATGTTTTTGTACATGATTTATTTGCACTGGAATTTGTTATTGTCTAATATTTGTATTGTATGCTTACTTGCTCATTGACCGCTTAGTGCGGTAACGAGTTCAATAAAGTTGAGTTGAGTTGAGTTGAATCTACTCTCCCATTTGGAACAATAAGGTTGCCGAAGCTTTTATCTTCTGTACATATGTTTATTTTATTACTTGTTATTTTGATGGTTCATGTTGGCTGTGCTTCCGTAAGTAATAGCCACTGCATTAAACAAAGACTTCCTAACAACTCGTCTATCTTCACCGCTGAAATCCGGGCTATAAATCTAAGCCTTGATTTCATTTCAGAACATTCCGGTGAAAAATATGTTATATTTTCAGACTCATTATCTGTATTGCAAAGCATAAATTCAATGAATTATTCAAATCCACATGTTCGCACTGTTCTTGTCAAACTTCAAAGTTTATACGACACTAACGAAATCTCCTTCTGTTGGCTTCCTAGTCATGTAGGCATCCGAGGAAACGAAGATGCTGACAGGGGTGCAAAATCTGCCTCAGCCCTCACTGAGACAGATCTTTGCATCCCACACACTGATTTTAAACCACTTATTTACCGACATATTTTAACCAAGTGGCAAACAAGTTGGGACAGTATTGTTTGTAACAAATTACACGTAATTAAACCTAACGTCGGTGCCAATGTCTCTGCTTGCAGAGAAAGTCGACGAGAAGACGTAGCTCTTACCCGCTGTCGCATTGGACATACTAGAGTGACTCATTCATATCTCTTGAAAAGAGAAGTTCAACCTGTATGTGTTCCTTGCCAGGAACCACTGACAGTCAACCATATTTTATTACAGTGTATCGACACAGACCACATACGGTCAAAAAGTTTTAATGTCCATAACATGTACGAACTATTTAGGACAGTGTCGGATTCTAAACTTGTTTGCTTCTTGAACGACATTGGTATTCTTAGTAAGTTATAAATTTTAAACTGTTTATTCACCAATCGTCATACTTTTTAAACCGTTTTATGTGTTGACCTGTTTTCAATTGTTATTTTTTTTTTTTACCTGATAGTTTTTGTATTTTTCTATATTTTACATGCGTAGTTTGGTTTTGACCTGATTACGCTTTATTCACACTTAACTTTGTATTCGGCGCCGTATGACCTATTAAGTGTCGGTGTGCCGTAAAACCCAAATAAATAAATAAATAAAACTTGTTATTTTGTCTATATATTAGTTTATTTGATCAGCTTTAACCCCCAATGCATGTGCTTACTGTAAGTTATCTCAGTTTAACGGAATAAATATTATTTACACTGATAGAAAAATATTCAGGAAGTTGGAGCCAGGGCTCGACATTTATGGTAGCCCGATAGCCGGGGGCAAGCTTAAATTGAATTCGGGCAACCTGTCTTTGCCGGTGGTAGCCCGAAAAGGCAAGCAAAAATAAAACCTTAATTACAATAAATAAGCAAGTCAGCGGTATTAAAGTTTTCGTTCTTGTGATAAAATATACATTTTTTCAGTCATAAACACCGAATCACGCACAAGCAAATACACCTCGACATATTAAGTTCAATTCCAGTGCGGGTTTAAGCACCCCAGTCGGTTCATATTGCCGACTGACCGTTCCAAGACGGTAACTGTCGGGTTTGCTCTTTTCGTTAATCGACTCATCACAGATTTGTTCTTACTTTTCACTTGACTTGCATGTGAAATACCTTTGTTCTGTGCCTTTTCGGAGTTTGTTATATGTTGCAATTCTCATAGGACTTTGTCATATATTCTTATTCATGATCACAACAATGTTACGTGTGCAGTGTGGCGGTCGTAAAAAATCTGCCCGTGCATGTAATCTATGTTGTCATTTAATTCATTATATAAGGATGGTTACGTGTATTTCCTTTGATGGGCATTGGTCTTTGGTTCTTCAATTTCATCTTCACATGAACAGGATGCTACAACCATTTATTCGTCTCTGGTCATGTTTGTTCATGATTTAGAAAGTTAATATTATTTTGAGACAACCATTTTTGTGTAGTTTTTTAAATCGAAATAATACCATATTCTTTTCTCAACACTATGTGGACAGTATTTTCAATGGCGTCACTACTTTCGTCATAACTTATAGACAATATCAGCGCTTGGACATTTTGTGATCAAATAGATCGTTTTTCTTTTCATTGCTTGAATTTGAGAAACTCGTCAGGAAGTGCGAGATTAGAGCTCTGTAAAACCGGTTTAAGCACCCCAGTCGTTACATATTGCCGACTGACCGTTCCAAGGCGGTAACTGTCGGGTTTGCTCTTTCGTTAAATGACTCATCACAGATTTGTTCTTACTTTCCACTTGGCTTGCATGTGAAATACCTTTGTTCTGTGCCTTTTCGGAGTTTGGTATATGTTGCAATGCTCATAGGACTTTATCATATATTCTTATCTATGCAATCTAACATACATTAAAGGTTTAAGGTGGTTCACATATTGAAATGCTAGTTTCATTGACGACAGGAAAAAAAATATTTAGAAATAATGCTTAGAAGGAATTCATGATCGTTATGAAGTTATTTTCTGGCAGAAATGCAATTTGATTTAGTGGGTGAATATTAAAAAAACAACACATTTTGTTTTTATTTGTAGAAGCACTGTTGTAAAGCGAAAAATCTACCCAATTGTTTAGGGTTTTAATGATTGTTATGATGTTAAAAGAGCAACAGACATACTACCCTGAGGGACATTTTGTTCCTCTTTATGAACATAAGACAAAGTAGAGCCAATTTTAACTTGAATATTTCTGCCAAAAATAAAACTGTTAGTAAAAGTGGGTAAACGACCCATTAGACCAAAATCTTTTAAAATTCTATGTTTCCATATAGTGTCGTATGCCTTTTTATGTTAAAAAAATCCCGCTACCAATCAGACATCATATCAGATTATCTGTCACCCGAAACGTTGAGTGTTATTCGGAAGCAATTGATTAGTAATAAGGTTTGTCATGCATTTGTTTTGTTTTGACCCCAGAATCATAATCATGAATCCAACAAGTTTAGAGCAGGAAGTGAACCCTTTGGTTCCCCAATGTATGTAAATGATGGATTGACCGAGTTGGAGGTCGTTCGGAAATGGAAAGACCTCTGTACGTGCTTCATTCGAAACCGCGAACGCGCAGCGCTTGAGCTGTTTCTGTAGCACGTGCACAGGACTCCATCTCAGAACGAGGTCAACATCCGACTTGCACACCGTCAGCATGTAGATGAATTTGCGTTTCAGGCACCCGACACTTGATAGGTCATACGGCGCCGAGAACTGTAAAACGTAACATGATTTGAGTATAATCAGGTTAAAATTAAAATAAGTGAGTAGAAATATAAAAATCTATAAAAAAATCTATAAGATTAAAATACTGTGAATTATAATTGAAAACATGTTAACATATTGAACAGTTAATTTTTAATATGTTTATAACTTATTAAGAACACCGCGTTCAGAAAGCAAATAAGCTTTGAATCGGATACTTTCTTAAATAGTTCGTATATGTTATTAATATCTAAATATATTGACCGAATATGGTTTGTGTCAGTATACTGCAATGATATATGGTTAACTGTCAGTGGTTCCTGGCATGGAACACATTCAGGTTGAACTTATCATTTTGTAAGGTATGAATGAGTTAATCTACGAGGGTTGACAGGAACAGACTTATCTCGTAACTTTTTTTTTCAGGAAAATACATTAATATGAAACAAACACGAAGATGTTTCGAAATTTCTATACATGAAATTTATTGTGTATATATGACAGCATGGATATTTAAATGAACAAGAAACACATGCACTACGCAACGTCACCGTTTTTAAAGAAACTCGCCATCGCAAGCAACGTAAGTCTGGTGGCGTTGAATCCACTTATCAAAGATGGAGCGGCACCAAGACTCGTACAGTGAAACGATGATAAGAGTTTCAGTTCTGAGTTCTAGCAGATGCTTAAAGCGGTGTCCCTTCAGCTGCGATTGTATTGCAGGAAACACCATAAAATCAAAGGATGCGATGTCGGGAGAGTACGGTGGTTGGGACAGAATCTCCATGCCGAGTAAAGCGATGTCAAGCTTGGTCGATGAGGCGCTGTGTGGGGATGCACTGCCCTGGTGCAGTATCCTCCGATCAATTGTAATGTCAGGACTTTTCTTCTTTAAAGCACGTTTTAAATCACGACGCAAAACCTGTGAATAAATAAGACTAATCATATTTTCAAGAAAATTATAAACGGCTTGGGATAAAAATGTCAATGATTTAAAATAAATAATACCATAGCATAGCATTCAACGTTATCTGATCTGTTGCTTGGCACCGCATGCTGTAAAATCACGACGGTCAAAGAACATAATAAACACGAACCTTTTACCTGTCCGCTGCACACGCGTTTTTCCGGTGGTGGACATCCACTTTTCGTTTCTGTAAAAAACAATAAGATAATCATTAGGGATTTCAGGGAGTTGGGGTAGAGTTGGTCCCGCAGTTTCCAGCTGTTCTTCCTTCTTAACTTTAGTGACTGAGGCCAGGTACGTAGCTTTTTCTCTCAGCAGCTGCCTTGCTCTTTGCTTTTTCTCATCCGTTGCAAAGGGTAAGAGTTTTGTGTCTGGATTAAGCAAAGCAGCAAGAAGAGGTAGCTCTTTTGTTTCAGCCCTTTTTCTGAGTTCAGTGGTCATCGTCCTTTTCATGATCTTAGAGCTCTATAAAACCGTTTTAAGCACCCCAGTTGGTCCATATTGCCGACTGACCGTTCCAAGGCGGTAACTGTCGGGTTTGGTCTTTTCGTTAAATGATTCATCACAAATTTGTTATTTTTTTTCGTTTGGCTTGCATGTGAAATACCATTGTTCTGTGCCTTTTCGGAGTTTGGTATATGTTGCAATGCTCATAGGACTTTGTCATATATTCTTATTCACAACTTCTGCATCATCCTCATGTTCTTCAGTTGCGGACAACAGCTTTTTGGTAACTTGAATTACATGTTGCTGGTGATATTTGAGAACACAGCACTGTTGTTGCAATTTCAAATGGCTTCAAAAGTTTGATAACATCTTGAAAAATAGACATTTCAGCGTAGGCAATGAGCTTTATGGTTTGCGAAGTTGATTTCGAAATTGTTGTGAGGTTGGCAATGTTAACAATATAAGGGGTTTGCTCCACAAGACGATCAAGCATGTTTAAGGTGCTGTTCCACCTCGTTGGACAGTCCATAATTAGTCGGTGGTCCTTTTTCTGTCTGTCCGGTGTTCCCTCTCTGTTCCTCTGCCAGCATGTCTGTAGCAGATTGTGGAAGAAGGAAACCAAGGTTCTGCCTTTTTTTTAACAAGATCCTTTATTTCAGTACATTCTAGGGCTTTCTTAACAACCAAGTTAATTCGGGATTGGGATTGGGATTAGCCGGCATTTTTGCCGATACTGCGCAGCGACATTTCTATCATTATAGCACAGGGGAACTTATGAGGTGCCCAGGGACTGAACCCGGCCGGTCCATTATACTGACACCGACGAGTCAGGCGTAATGCTGTCCCCTTAGCCCCGAGCGTTAGGAGGGAAGCCACTACTACCAACTTTAAAGTCTTTGGTCTGACCCGGCCGGGGTTCGAACCCACGACCTCCCGATCCGCAAGTTAATTCGGTGTCCAAAAAAACCGAAGCGGGTGTACCCAAGAAGACGTAAAGCCTTCTGCTCGTTTGCAGCATTGTCAGTCGTTACTGCATTAGGCAGACTGATGCTCAACTCGTCCACATTCCTCTGGATACTTGCAGCAATGTTTTCTCCTGTGTGCTGAACTTCGACCTGCGAAGATTTGATTTTTAATTTAAAAAAAAATGTTTAGTCAAAATGTATTAGTTCTTAACTTAAAAAACTTGATCTCTAACTTTGATTCAACATTTTGAAAAAAAAAATGAAACAGTATTTTTTTCCAATTCAATAATAGATATTTTTTTAACCTTTTTATACATTCTGTCATCACTGCCTTCAAGATTAGGTCAAGGTAAAGTTCTACCATTATTCCAAACATACGACTGACCAATTTACAATTAAATAGTTTTGAATGTAGTACCTAAACAAATAACCTCGTGGAAAACATAGTGTAGCATACCTTCACTGTCCCAAGCACAGCATGTTTCAGCTCCCAATTGTCAGTGATGAAATGGCAGGTAACAGTGTCATAGCTCTGTGTACAGTTACTGGTCCAACCATCATGCGTCAGACTGCTACCCGAAGACAGCGACATCAGATCTTGCTTGACCTTCCGCCCCATCTCTGTGAATTTGTCATCTAGATTTGTCTCTATTTTGCGCTTAGAAGGAGTGTTGTACCTAAGAGTGTTTATAACATTGTTTCAAACTACAGAAAACAAATAATAAAAAAACATAAGATGTTACATAGGATTTAGTAAATAAGAGTTTTAGTTTTAAATAATTATATGCTAATTATAATCCTTTGTGAAATTGAGATAAACCAAGTGTATTATTAACAATTTTTTAAGATGTACATACCTTGGTTCAAGCTCTTTAATGAAGTTCTTGCACTGTTCACTTGAAACAAGGCTGACCGGCAATGACTTTCCGACAATCATCTTCAACAAGAGATCATCTACTTTTTCCACCCTTTCTCAGGATAGATGTTTTATGGGCCCGAAGGAGATCAACTTTGTTTGAACCTTGTTTTGCTTATCTGGAACTGGTAGGGGCTTGTCTTCCTTGTCAAGAAGCTCCTTGCGCTGATGTGTGATGTGGAATACAAGATTGGTAGTATTGCCTTGCAATAAATAAATAATGTGTAAGCCAGTTATAATTAGTTTTTTTAATTTTTATGGGGGGCAGAAATGAATCGCCTGTGGAATAAGATTTGTTTTATGACACAAGTCAGCTAGTAGGACAGAACCAGGTTTGCTGTTCAGTAGCTAGTGTGCAATGGAATGCACATTTCACATAAAAACATGATGTGTTATGTTCTATGTTGGTTTAGAAGAACAGTGGTACGCAAAACATAATTTAAATCTTGAAATTATCTGCACTGCCACAGTACTGTTACTATTATATAAAAAAAACTTGCCCAATGCTGATATTTATTTTAGATATCCTGACTTTAGAACAAGAATAAATTTTCATGAATTCATATTTTGGACAGTATATTTAAAACGAGATGTGATTGAAAATGCCATCATCATACTTTTATATCATTTGTGCTACATGTGTACTGATAATTACTAGAAATACTATCCGAAACATGTTCGTCCGAAATCATACCTTTGTTTGCATAGGATTTGCGACATATTTTGCATATCGCTACGCTTGTATTCAGCTTTCCGTTTTGATCTTGCTGGAACAAGAAGTAGTCCCATGCTACTGACTTTTTCTTTTTTCCCGGGTGGGGACGCAGACAAGATTTATTGTTATTTTCATCCTCGCCTTTGTTGGTCATTTTTCTGTTTGGATTGTTTCCCTTTGGCACGGTTAAAAAAAATCCGAATTACCGCGACGTCGCTTTCGTCCATACAGTAATCGATTGTCGCGTCGGGCTAGATTTTTCTAACCGATGTCGGCGACTTTGCGATAATCGGCACATCACTAGGTCACTAAACACTACAAATTAATCTCCATGAAGATTTGAAATGAAGTCAACAGAAAGCTTAACAGCCTGAATTTCGGCGGTAAAAAGGGACGACTCGTAATTTTTGTTTAAAACAATTAATTTTACTTACGGAAGCACAGCCGACATATGAATCTGCTTTTGAGCAATCAGCATATATTTCGAGGTAGTTAGAGTATTTCATGTCGCGCAGTTCGATAAAATTTGAGCAAAGTACGAGAGGGTCGGTTTTGACTTATTTGTACAGCGGGAATTTTCAGTTGCCATGGTGGAATTTTCAGGACATTATTTCCATTATTTGATTTAAATTCTGATGTGATGAGTGTATGATTTATAGCATTCGTAAACCAAGCGGTTTAATTGCCTTTAGGTTTACGCTTGTGCAAATTGGACTGAAAATAACACTATGTGCTGGATTTTTAGGGTTAGATTTATCTTTTGTTATGAACTGAAGCGCAAGTGTCTCTCGTCTAAGGTATAATGATGGCTCATTAGCTTCAACGTAAACACTCTCTACCAGAGAGGTCCTGTAAGATCCATGGGCCAGACGGAGTCCCTGGTTGTGGACATCGTCTAGCAACTGGAAATATGATCTCCTGGCAGAGCCGTAAAATTGCTGCCATAATCTAATTTCGATCTTAATAGTGATCTATAAGGTTGCAATAAAACTCTTCAATCAGCTCCCTAGTCGGTATGGGATAAAAAATTTAACATGTTAAGAGATTCAAGACATTTAGATTTAACATATTTAATATGCGGTATGAAAGATAATTTATTTCTAAATATGACTCTTAAGTTTCCTTGACGACAGGAATACAAGATTTATTAAGAAATAATTCAGGATAGTTGTGCAAAGTTTTTTTCTGACAGAAATGTATGCAGTTTATTTATTTTTTTTTATTGGGGGCGGGGGGGGGGGGGGTGAAAATTTAAAACCATTGTAATTTGTTAAGGCATTGTAATCGCTTTTCTATCGTATTCATAGTTTTGGAACGATAACATATAAGAATGTCGTCCACATATTGTGAACAATCTTCTCCATTATGTAGAGTTTTTACAATATCATTTATTTTGATGTTAAAGAGAGTAACTGACAAAATACTACCCTAAGGGACAGCAATGTTACTTGTGCTGTGTGGTGGTCGTAGAAATACTCCATGTGAATGTAATCTGGTGTCATTTAGTTCTTCCTATAAAGATTGTTACATGTTCCTTTGATGGACATTGGACTTTGGTTCCTCAGTTTCATCATCACATAAACAGCATGCTACAACCATTTACACTTCTCTGGTATTTTGTTTCTTAACGCAAAAGATTAAAATTTTGTTTAGTTTTTCTAATAAAATACTACTCTCTCATCTAAACACTATGTGGAAAGACGTCACAACTTATGAAAGAATATTTATATTGGATATTTTTATTCAAATAGTTCGCTTTTATTTTCATCTTGCATTTGAGAAACCCTTCAAGAATTCCGAGGTTAGAGTAGGTAAAACCTGTTTAAGCAGCTCAGTCGGTCCCTTTTGCCGACTGACTGTTCCTAGGCGGTAACCGTTGGGTTTGCTCCTTTTTGTCAAATTACGAATGACAATTTGTTGAAGTTGAATTCACCTCTCTTCTTAGATTTACGTAGAGACGTTCTCATTGGAAATAGTGTTTAGAAATTCTGCATTAAAATGTAAGGCATTTGCTTTAATAAGAGTTAGATCTCGGAGGTAAATCGGACGGATCATTTTAGCAAAGAAAATATTATCTTCAGTAAGAATATTGTAAAGATAGAGTGAAGTCAAACATAAATCACGTTCAAAGCAGTATGAAAACGAATGTGCAATCAAACGTGTTTCCATATGAATACCAATGACTTGTCTAAATAAAATGCTACTAATTTTATGTAAATATTGTCTGGTTAGTGAACATAGAGCTTTACAAATATTCATAAAAGATCATATAGAAATTGTAAAAGAAATAAATTTGCTTCTCGCTCACCAGATAAACTTTCTCATCTTCGGCATCAATCATGTTTTCGATGTTTCATGTTTTTTTTTTTATATTTTATATGAAACAATATCAGGACTTTGGTAAACAAACGAGTAAGATCGAAGAAAAATAACGGAAAAACAATAAATGTTTTACTCCTTCTTTATTCAGAAATGAACCTCCGCTCAAAACATAGTTCGGCGAGTAAAACATAAATAAACACAATTTCAGTTCGTCAATGTCACTGTACACATAACTTGTGAGGTGGAAAAATTAACATTGTGCATGGATTATCTAGATTTTGATGTAGTCCAGGTATTTTACTTCATGTAGGCATTAAAGTTCTAGATGTTTATTATTGCATGCTGTCCAAAATGAGCTCTTGATACTGTTTCGGCTCGAATTGAAACTTCAACTTGTTGACTGATCATGTTGTCAGAGAGGGTGGTGGTTGTTGAACTGTAAGCTGCGGAATGTCTATACGAAAGGATTCAATGTTCCTTAAGTCCTGAATGGTTTATGCTGACACTGCTTAAACTGTCTCAGTTCTGGGTATTTTTTTACTTGTATTCGCCAAATATTCTTCAGAAAGTGTGCTTTAGTTTAGGACTGATTGAACATTTTTATTGGCTGTAAATTGCATAATGTCTTTTGGGGCTCTTCCCTCATCTCTAAGCTTTTGGACAGTCCTTTTCATAGTTGCGTGATTAGAAAGCTTGTTTGCATAAAGACCAACTGCTTCGCACATAGCTTTTAAGCATGCGACCCAGTTTCTTTTCTTGTTACCTTATATACCATTGTTCATTTTTCTCTGATCCCAAGGCTATCGTTCTAGGCGCATGTTGCAGATCTGGTACCGTATAGTCTGGTGCTCCTTTGCTTTCGTGCACTTCATACAATTAGACTAGATCTCTTGTTGAGTCATTTGGAGTTGCCCAGATTTTTCCACAGTCTTTCTGACATTACTGATGTTCTTCACTGTTCTAATTTTAGTTTGCCGCTCATCAAATTCTGACGGCCCTGCCGGTAGGGGCCTTAGAATTCTCCGGCTGCCGCTACCTGTAGCGGGGTAAGAACCCTCCAAAGGTAGCCCACCTGTTTGCCGTGGGTGGCGACCCTGTATCTCTATGACGAGGGGATCCTGGTGGTTGAGATCTTTGTTGGCTTGTCAGGATATTGACATATAAGTCGACCCTGGCCAACATTTTGGCCCTAAGTTGTGGGGTAGACGGGCGGGGTGCTGGGTCTGTATCCCCAATCGGCTAGCCCCTCGGCCGGTGCTGGGTTATCTTTTACTCCCTTTCGTCCCACTTTCTTGCCTCCGACTTTCCACTCCTTTTCTCCTCTTTCTTTCTTCAAATATACCGTGTTCCGTTAACCCATTCTCTCATGTTTTCTCCTATTAACTATAACCCAGCTGCCGGTCGACACCCCCTGAACGGATCAATCAATCTGGCATTTTGTATGCTTTATTGTATAATTTATGTCAGAGTATCGCATCCTGGTATCACTGGCGTTGGGAGGTCGGAGATCCACTCCCATAAGACGCCCCCTTGTTGGGCTCCGCGGTGGGTGGTGAGCCAGGATGCTTAATTATTAAATTAAAATCTCATGGAAAGAAAACGTAAATGCAAGGACCCGATCCCTACTTTATCATCAGAAGATTCCGATGACGAAACACCTACAAGCACGTGCTTTCCTCACTTTATTGTTGTTGAATCGACCGAGAAAAAGCCGATAACTAAAGTATCCCCTTTTGTCATAGAAAAATCCATCAAAGGTCTTATTGGCAGTGTAGTATCAGTCAAAAAACTAAAAAAAACGACTGCTTACTAATCGAAACAGATCGCAAAACCTACGCCGATAAACTACTTAAACTAACTGACTTCTGTTCCTTAAAAGTAAAAACCTACCCCCCACTCTTCTCTGAACTCGTCAAAAGGAGTCATTCGATGCCCTGACCTTGCTGGTGTGTCTGAGGAGGATATCCTCGGGGAACTCACGCCACAGGAGGTGTGTGGTGTCCGCATGATATCATTCCTGAGGGACGGCCGACGAGTTCCGACAAACACTTTTGTTTTAACTTTCGCTAACCCATCACTCCCTACTTCTATTAAGGTCGGTTACCTCAACGTGAAAGTGCAAGTGTACATTCCAAATCCACTCAGGTGTTTTCATTGTCAGATGTTTGGCCATCACGAGTCCCAGTGCAAGGACGACGACCATTGCCCGTATGTCCCAACCCACGTAAATGTGTTAATTGTTCTGGACCACATGAGACCAAATCCAGGGATTGCCCTGCCTGGAAACTGGAAAAGAAAGAGCTAAAAATAAAGTACACAAATAACATCTCCTTTCCAGAAGCCAGGAAGTTGGCAAAAGACAAGGCAACTCCTGCTAGAGACGCAACATATTCCTCAGCAACAAAAATACCATCTCAGAACACAAGGACAATTTCACCCAGTATGAGGTCCCGACTGGCGAACAAACTGCTGACAAAATCATCATTCCCTCCAAATACAAGGTATCGGAATCTTCTGAAACTCAGACTTCTCCCTCAACCAAAAACACTTCCTCTTCAAGTCATTCTGTGAGGAATAACGCAAAGGCTCAAATCAAGCCTGCAGCCAAGGACCAGGTCTCCTCTAAGGAGACACCTGGTCCTTCGGGGCAGAGGAGAGGACATAGTCCTCCCACTGCTCCAAACACTCGGGTGATAAACACCCATTAAAACAAATTTGAGTGTCTAATGGAGTCTTCATCGGACACTAAAAAACCACCAAGGTCACCTGTAAAAGCACCTAAAATATAGTCTACAAGAACTTAGTTTAATAATCCCATGAAAAATAGAATCATTCAGTGGAACTGTCGAGGTCTTAAGGCCAATTACAATGAAATACTTATTTTATTATCTACACTAAACCCTGCTGTGTCTTCAGGAAACCTTTCTTAAATACTCTGATAAATTTGATTTTAAGGGCTATACTTGTTATAATCATATACATACAGCTTTCGTGATGGCATCTGGAGGATCGACAATAATTGTCAACTTCATATTGCCACACTCTCAAGTCGAACTTGACACAAAAATACAAGCTGTTGCTATTCGTGTAACCCTACATAAAGTTGTAACTATTTGCTCTGTCTATCTTCCACCGGATTCAAATGTATCTAAGGATGATTTAGATAATCTTATTAACCAGTTGCCTACTCCATATATACTCGTTGGAGACTTCAATGGACATAACCCGCTATGGGGATGTTGTGACTTTAATAATATTGGCAAGCTAACGCCAGCTGAGTTGAAGCGGCCGTGTGAGGCGGTGCGTTGTCTTGATGCAAAACGAACTGGTCTACTGGGATTCCCGGACGTTTATTCCGAAGCGCGCGAAGAAGGTTGCGGCTTAGAACCTATAAAAAAAAGGAATGAGTTACCCGTCTTTTATTGTTCAATCAAATAATTGTATTCATGATATTTATATAATCAGACTTTTTTTCTGAAATAAAATCCAGCCCGTTTGAACATACTTTGCTTATTTTGTATCCGTTCAAATGTTACTATTATTATTATTATTAGTCTTACTTCGGAATAGTACTTTGCGTTGACGGTTTGATCAGTAGACACCGCATGACACAGGATAATCCCTCGGCAGTCTGCGAACATGATGAACATTTGTTTGCCGGCCGACCTCGCTGTTCGAGCTTTCTCGGGTGGCGGAGATCCGACCCTCTTTCACACAGCAGGCTGCTCCTTTGTCTCGGGATCATGGAGGTATAGCCACGTCTCATCAGTCGTAATTACTGTCACAAGAAAGGCGGGGTTGCGCTCGTACTGTTTCAGGAAACACTTCGACATCATCAATCGTCTCTCGCGCTAGTGGTCCTTCAAGATACGGGGCACCCAACGTACGTGGACCTGAAATCAACCAAATAACGATAATATTTTTTAAATGTCAAAAAATAACATTCGCTATAATATTCTTCTATATGACGGTCACAACTTGTGAATGCACGTATGACCATGCTTTCAATAATAATAATATATTTTCAAAAGATTGAATATTCTGGCCTAATTTATAATACAGACTTGTTAACTCAAATGCAACAAAATAAAAGGAAAACACTATAGATACCTTTCTCATGTTTAGTGTTGTCTTCAGTATTGAATATGCTGACATCTGCAGCCTCGGCTAACTCTCGCACTGTCATCCGCGGGTTGTCTTCTAGCGCTTTCTTCAACGACGTCACATGACGTTCACCGATAACCCATGTCTTCCTTGATCTTTATCGTCTTCTAAGGATTCTCGGCCGTCTTCAAACCGGTAAAACCATTTAAAAACAAGTGTCCGACTGACTTTACTTCCTGCTTTAGTTGATCTTAGCATCTTATAAGTCTCCGTAGGGGTTTTGCCGAGTTCTCTGCAAAAGTTTATGTTTGCGCGAGTTTCGACGCGCTCCTGCTGTTGCATTTTTGACGTTGTTTGTTACGCTATCCCTATGACTCAAACGTTGTTTATTCTAATTCGCAACATTCAAATGACGTAAGATTCGCACATGACGTCATTCTAATGTCGTGTGACGTTTTTGCGGAGTTTTAGAAATTGGCGCGTCAAACAAATGAGCTATATAGAATACAACTTGACGTTACTTTTTTTAACTGACACCCGGGCCGGTAACGTGCTTCTATGGTTACGTAACGTTCCACTGTGCTTAAGTTTGTAGATGTGGAAGAATGAAAGTGTCTGATTTGAATAGAAAACAAAATTATCTTTATCATAATACCAAATATAAAAGGTTTTGTCAATGGAATAAGAAAATATGGCGCAAGTACGCGTAATTTTTGAACAGCCCTCGTACTTGCTCCCCGCAACTGGGCACTATTCATCATTAGACCTAACATAATGTCACCCCTCTGTATATTTAGATTACACTTGGGATGTACACGATGACCTTTGTGGAAGTGATCACTTTCCTATAATCCTTACAAACTATACTTCGACAATAGGCGACGATAATCCTCGTTGGAAGTTGGACAGAGCAAACTGGGACCTGTTCTCAGCACTTTGTTCTGCAGAACTTGTCCCAACTTCAATAGAAAATGTAGATTGCAAAATCGTCGCATTTTCAAACACTTTGCACAATATTGCAGAAAGGTGTATACCTAAGACCTCGACTAAATCAAAACATAATTAGCCTTGGTTTAATGAAGAGTGTAAAAAATCTATTCGGGCGGCATTAAAGCAAATTGATGTTCGACCTACCGATACAAATCTGAATAACCTTAAAAAATAGAACGGGCTCAAAGTTGCCGGACCATAAAAGATGCCAAAAGATCATCTTGGCAAAAGTATGTTTCAAAAATAAATGGCAAGACTTCCATCAAAAACGTTTGGTCTGATTTTAAAAAGATTAGCAGTAAACCATCATATACAACTGTTAACCACCTTAAAACAAATCGCACCGTAGTAACAGATAAACAGAACATTTCGAATACACTGGCTGAAAATTTTGCCAAGAATTCCTCATCGACCAACTACAAACCTCAATTTTAAACCTTTAAACACTCTGTTGAAAGGGAAAATGTTAATTTTAAATCTAATAATAACGAAACTTACAATCAATCCTTTTCCTTGGAAGAGCTTAATTATGCTCTAAATAAATCGCATGATACCGCTGCTGGTCCAGACGACATACCGTATCAATTCTTAAATCATTTAACAATTCGATCTCTAAAATTACTTCTGTCAGTCTTTAATGAAATTTGATAATCGGCAAAGTGCCCGATTCTTGGAAAAAATGCCTTCATTATTCCATTTCATAAACAAGGTAAGGACCCAACAGTTCCTCAAAGCTATAGACCTGTTGCTTTGACGAGCTGCATTTGTAAAACCTTAGAATAAATGATCAATAATAGACTTGTCTTGTATCTTGAGTCCAACAAGTTAATTTCAGAATATCAAAGTGGATTCAGACACCAACGTAGCACTGTCGATCATCTTGTTCGTTTGGAAACACTTATTAGTGATGTATTAAGAAGGAACACCTTCTATATGTGTTTTTCGATCTTGAAAAGGCTTATGACACGGCTTGGAAACTTGGGATTTTAAAAGATTTAGGTGACCTTCGTCTCAAGGGTCGTTTACCAATTATTTTCATTGACAGCTTCCTTTCTGACAGAAATTTTCAGGTCAAGATTGGGTCCACCCTGTCATCTGTTCATAAACAGGAACAGGGTGTCCCCCAGGGTAGTTTTCTATCTGTTACCCTTTTTAACATAAAAATAAATAATATTGTAAAAACCCTCCATGAAGGTCGTAAAACAATTAGCCACACTTGATGCACGTGGGCTTGCTTAAGGGCCATTTATTAGCACGCAGCCTGAGACTGAACACGCTGGGTATACCTACCTCAGTTAATTTCCCAGACGCAATAAGATCACACATTTTATTCTATCTGTTACCCTTTTTAACATAAAAATAAATAATATTGTAAAAACCCTTCATGAAGGCGTTGACTGTTCACTTTTTGTGGACGATTTCGTTATTTGTTACCGCTCTAAAAATATATGCACAATTGAAAGACAAATACAACAGTGTCTTAATAATTTGCAAAAATGGAGCAACACCAACGGTTTTAAATTTTCTCCAACCAAAACCAACTGTATACAGTTCTTTCAGAAACGTGGTCTTCATGTTGACCCCGAATTGTTTTTAAATAACGTTCGCATTCCCGTCGTCCAGGAAACTAAGTTTCGTGGAGTCATTTTTGGCAGGAAACTGACTTTTCTTCATCAGGAAGAAATATCTCAAGGCTCTTAACTTGCTTAAATATTTATTCCATACAGACTGGGGAGCCGATAGGAAAACATTGTTACTTCTGTACCGTTCACTTATTCGTTCTAAATTAGATTACGGAAGCATAGACTATGGTTCTGCCAGCAGGTCCTATCTCAGATTCTGGACGTCGTTCACAACCAGGGACTTCGTCTAGCTCTAGGAGCGTTCAGGACCTCACCAGTGCAGAGCCTTTACGTTGAAGCCAATGAACCACCATTATTCTTGCGTCGTGAGAAACTTTCTTTGCAGTATATAATTCGTGTGTAATCCCGATAACCCAACGTTTAATTTTGTTTTCAATCCTAAACATAAAGAGCTTTATGATCGATCACCTAAAGCCATCACACCTCTTGGTTTAAGACTTAAAGCATAAACACATCAGGTATAAAACTCGAGAACATTTCTGAAAACCCCACAATTGAACATCCACCATGGCAACTCCGTTCTCCTAATGTGAATTTAGAACTCTGTAAAAATAAAAAGTCGAACACAGATCCTTTGATTTTACGATCTGAATTTCTCGAACTCCGTGACAAGTATTCTGATCACCTCCATATATATTGATAGTTTAAAGACGGACACACACGTTGGCTGTGCTTCCGTAAGTAATAGCCACTGCACCAAACAAATACTTCCTAACAACTCGTCTATCTTCGTCGCTGAAATCCGGGCTATAAATCTAAGCCTTGATTTCATTTCAGAACATTCCTGTGAAATGTATATTATATTTTCAGACTAGTTATCTGTATTGCAGAGCATAAATTCACTGAATTATTCAAATCCACATGTTCGCACTGTTCTTGTCAAACTTCAAAGTTTATATGACACTAACGAAATCTCCTTCTGTTGGCTTGCTAGTCATGTAGGCATCCAAGGAAACGAAGATGCTGGCAGGGGTGCAAAATCTGCCTCAGCACTCACTGAGACAGATCTTTGCAGCCCACACACTGATTTTAAACCACTTATTCACCGACATATTTTGTTTGTATATTATTAGGTTTATCGTCCCACCAACAGTATTTCAGTTATCTGGAGACGGTGTCCACTTGAAGCAGATATAGTGCTGCCTTCACTGTGTATAGCATGCCGTGAACACTTGGCATAATATAACACCCAATCACATTATCCTGACACCGGGCCAACCAGTCGTGGAACTACCCTTATATTTGCTTGAGCGTTAGCAAGGGAACTATACCACTACCATTTTAACGACTTCGGCACGGGATCGAACCAGGGGCCTCCCGTACCTGGGGCCGACGGTTTACCCGACATATTTTAACCAAGTGGCAAACAAGTTGGGACAGTATTGTTTGTAACAAATTACACGTAATTAAACCTATAGTCGGTGCCAATGTCTCTGTTTGAAAGTCGACGAGAAGACGTAGCTCTTACCCGCTGTCGCATTGGACATACTAGGTTAACTCATTCATATCTCTTAAAAAGAGAAGGTCAACCTGTATGTGTTCCTTGCCAGGAACCACTGACAGTCAACCATATCTTATTACAGTGTATCGACACAGACCACATACGGTTGAAGTATTTTAATGTCCATAACATGTACGACCTATGGACTCAAGATACCAGACAAGTCTATTATTGATCATTCGTTCTAAGGTTTTACAAATACAGCTCGTCAAAGCAATAGCTTTGAGGATCTGTTGGGTCTTTACCTTGTTTATGAAGAGGAATAATGAAGGCATTTTTCCAAGAATCGGGTACTTTACCGGATATCCAAATTTCATTAAAGATTGACAGAAGTAAGTTTAGAGATCGAATTGGTAAATGTTTTAAGAATTGATACGGTATGTCGTCTGGACCAGCAGCGGTATCATGCGATTTATTTAGAGCATCTTTAAGCTCTTTCAAGGAAAAGGATTGATTGTAAGTTTCGTTATTATTAGATTTAAAATTAACCTTTTCCCTTTCGGCAGAGTGTTTAAAGGTTTGCAATTGAGGCGTGTAGTTAGCCGATGAGGAATTTTGGGCAAAATTTTCAGCCAGTGTGTTCGAAATGTTTTGTTTATCTGTTATTACGGTGCAATTTGCTTTAAGGTGGTTAACAGTTGAATATGATGGTTTACCGCTAATCTTTTTAATAGCAGACCAAACATTTTTGATGGAAGTCTTGGCATTTATTTCTGAAACATACTTTTGCCAAGATGATCTTTTGGCATCTTTTATGGTCCGGCAACTTTGAGCCCGTTCTTTTTTTAAGGTTATTCAGATTTGTATCGGTAGGTCGAACATCAATTTGCTTTAATGCCGCCCTACGTTTACGAATAGATTTTTTACACTCTTCGTTAAACCAAGGCTTATTACGTTTTGATTTAGTCGAGGTCTTAGGTATACACATTTCTGCAATATTGTGCAAAGTGTTAGAAAATGCGACAATTTTGTCATCTACATTTTCTACTGAAGTTGGGACAAGTTCTGCAGAACAAAGTGCTGAGAACAGGTCCCAGTTTGCTCTGTCCATCTTCCAACGAGGATTATCGTCGCCTATTGGCGAAGTACAGTTTGTAAGTATTATAGGAAAGTGATCACTTCCACAAAGGTCATCGTGTACATCCCAAGTGTAATCTAAATACACAGAGGGGTGACACAATGTTAAGTCTAACGATGAATAATGCCCAGTTGCGGGGTGCAAGTATATTGGCTTTTTATTATTGGCCAGACATATGTCATTATGGGCAATAAAGTTTTCTATCGTCTTGCCCATATTATTGAAGTCACAACATCCCCATAGCGGGTTATGACCATTGAAGTCTCCGACGAGTATATATGGAGTAGGCAACTGGTTAATAAGATTATCTAAATCATCTTTAGATACATTTTAAGTCGGTGGATAAACAGAGCAAATAGTTACAACTTTATGTAGGGTTACACGGATAGCAACAGCCTGTATGTTCGTGTCAAGTTCGACTTGAGAGTGTGGCAATTTGAAGTTGACAATTATTGTCGATCCTCCAGATGCCCTCTCGCAAGCTGTATGTATATGATTATAACAAGTATAACCCTTAAAATTGAATTTATCAGGGTCTTTAAGAAAGGTTTCCTGAAGACAAAGCACAGCAGGATTTAGTGTAGATAACAGAATGAGTATTTCATTGTAATTGGCCTTAAGACCTCGACTGTTCCACTGTATGATTCTATTATTCATGGGATTGCTAAACTTAGTTCTTGTAGACTATATTTTCGGTGCTTTTACAGGTGACCTTGGTGGTTTTTTGGTGTCCGATGGAGCCTCCATTATGCGTAGTTTGGTTTTAACCTGATTACGCTCTATTCACATTTAACTTTGTATTCGGCGCCGTATGACCTGTTAAGTGTCGGTGTGCCGTAAAACCCAAATAAATAAATAAATATTAATTTCTGAGAACTTCTAATCATGTTTCTCCATCTATAAAGAAGAAAATCGGAACCTTTAAAATTTGAAGATTGTTGTATGGACAATTAAAGTAGTTTGACATTTAGAATACGTACAATGACATTTTATTCAATGTTAAGAAGATATACATTTTTGCTATTCCTTCTTTCAGATTGATTTTCTTATTGGTGCTTTCTTCAGAATTTCTATTCAGTTCTTTAATGTCTTGATTTGACAGACGGACAAATTCTATGGTTTCAGACATTTTTTCGTGGCGATCGTATAGTTTTAGATTATTTAGTACTTCGCTTGTGAGAAAAACACAACCAGCTTCGACCTTTAGTATTTAATGACTACTGACGTTATAATAAAAACATACATAAAAATGACGTAACGAAAACGTACACAATCGCGGCGACGTCGTATGACGTCGCGCCAAATAATAGTTCACGGCATACTGGGTGCCGCAAAATGATAAAGCAAAGTTTCACTTTAATAAATAGATTGAATAATTACAATGATAAAATACTTTTAAACAAAATCACTCGTAATGCGTTTTAAGTCTTTAATGTTCATTAGCACTGATTGCTTCAAGCGGACAAAGTTTAGCTATTGGTCTCATGGTAAACAGTCCGTTACTGGTTTACACCTTGGCAGCGCGAACACCACCGTCTCTTCCGGTAACGACATCGACGACCGAGGCATGTTTCCAGCGACATCTAGGGCGCTTGTCGTGAATCTGCACGACGTCTTCGACGTTGGTCGTCTGCGTGTTGGAGCCTGACGCTCGCTGTTGCTCGCGCAGCGACGTCAGGTATTCGGTCCTCCAGCGTCGGTAGAACTGCTGCACGAGTAGCTCATGTCACCTAGCCATACGGTTCAATGTCGCATCGGCAGCTTTGACAGTTCTCCCGGTCTCGTCTGTGATGTCATCATGTGGAAGCGTCGTAATTCTGCGACCGTATAGCAGCTGCGAAGGTGTTATTGGCGCGGGGTCGCTCAAGTACAGCCTCGATTTCTGTGACAATGGTTTGCAGTGACTCTAAAGTGACGTATGAGCGGTAAAGTACTTTCTTTAGGGCGACCTTCGTCATATCAACAATCTCTCCCACCAACCTCCGTACCACGAAGCACGTTGAGGGATAAAACGCCACTCTATTCCCATTCCGCTCAGAGTTTCCTGGACAGCTGTTGATTCCATGAGCGTCTTTATGTGGTTCGATGATGGTACAAACGTGATGGCGTTGTCCAAAATAATCAGTTTCAGCAGGGACTTCCGGTTGACAAGTCTTTTAATTGCCTAAAGAAACGACTCTTTAGTGAGGTCCTTGACGACTTCGAAATGTACGGCGCGAGTTGATGCACAAGTGAAGAGACAAATGTATGCTTTCGTCTCACTTCCGTTGCTCAGCTTGACGTAAAGAGGCCCGCTGAAATCTAACCCTGTCACAGTGAAGGGCGGGGTGTCTTCTACTCGTATCTTTGGTAATGGTGGCGGGTCTGGAACTCTGTAGGCTTTTCCAACGACTCGGCGGCAAGTGACCCAGTTCCGGATGACGTCCTGCACGCATCGTCTAATGGCGGGTATCCACTATTTCTGCCTATTTTGAGTCACAGTCGCGTTGATACCAGAGTGTAGAAGTATTCTATGCGCATCTTGCACAATCAAGCGGGTGAGGTGATGTTTTTTCGGTAGAAGTATCGGGAATTTCGTCATCTCAGATACTAGAGCGTTGTTAATTCTACCGCCACATCGAATAATCTTGTCGCTGTCAATAAAAAAAATTGTTTCACCAACGGTTGGCGGCTGATCCTTGTATTCAAACTTGTTATTTCGTCAATGTACAGTACAGCTCAAAAAAAGGTCGTAAAAACGCGAAAATTCGAGGAATCCACTCCATGTTTCTCTAAAAGTGGAGTGAGAAAATGACAAAAAAAAAAAAGAGTCACTTCGCGTGAAATGGAGTGAGCGGAGTCACTTCGCGTGTGTAGTAATATGGAGTCGCTTCGCGGGGAGCAATATCGAGTCACTTCGCGTAAGGAGTAATTTGGAGTCACTTCGCGGAAGTAAAAATCTAGTCACTTCGTGGTAATCTTCCTAGCACTCAGCAGATTAGACTTAAAGGTAAGAGAAACAACTCTGACATTATAATTTTTACTTACAAGAAAAGTATTGATGCAAAGCATCAAAGGCGACACAGCATTGAAAACAATATTATAAGAAATGTAAAGCTGTTTTTAAATAGATTTTAATTAAAGTATACATTTGTAAAGCTGTTTTATTTTTTAAAATAGATTTAGTTAATATAAATATAATAATTATACTGTGTACGTGGTTTATTTATTTCATATTTTATATTTAAATAAAATTTCGCTGATGCAAGGATTTTAATGTTACTTAGTTGCATTCATATTTTGTAACCAATACTTTAATAAGGTGGTCACACTCAAGATGACTTGAGTATGCAATTATCTTATAATTGCACAAAAAGGCGTGAACGTTAATTGATGTTTGCCTACAGTCATTATTGTGATGATAGCATTCGAACTAATCTTAATTGATAATTACTCAGTGTGATCTTAATGTTTACCAACATAGACGTATATAAAAATTCAAATAATAAATTGGTCAGTGTGTGATCGTGGTAGCAGGACTTTTCGACCCCAAGACATTTCGACCCCAGCCATATTTACGAGACATTTCGACCCCAAAACTTTTCGACCAAAGGTCTAAGACTTTTCAACCCCAGTTTTTTAAAAAAATATATATATAAAATATATTCTTCAACAAAACATTTTCTTTAAAGATCAAAATTGACCATTGTACTCGCAGAAACGCGGAAGTCCCGCTTTTTCACCGTCGATCTACGCGAAGTCACTCTATTTTACTCGCAAAGAAACGCGGAGTGCCTCTTTTTTTAAATCACTCCATTTCCATGCGAAGTGACTCCAATTTTCTGGAGTGAAAGCGCATTCTACGCGAAGTCAATGTTGTAGCAGTAATCGCTCTGCGCTTCGAAGTTCCCTTGAAGTTATTGTGCCGACACTTCGTTCTTCGCGTGAAAGTTTGTAGTTTTGTACAAAACGTTGCACCAGAGCTGTCACACAACAATTTTCTGTATGAACTGTGATTGGACACGTTCATGACGTTTTGGATATTACGTCGGTCTTAAATTTTCGTCTGTAGCGCGTGTGCTGACATCTCTTCACCTCTAGCGCGGTCTTCTAACATAGTGTGTACTAGCAGTGGGTCCGTCTCCCAGGCCAGCGTCTTGTGTCTGTGATCCACGTGGGTCCCTGTGTGCCAAATACTGCTCTCCATGAAGAAGTCAGCTGATACACCGCGCGTCAACAGGTCTGCAGGGTTGTCATGCGTTGGACAGTACTTTGTGTGACTTTGTCAACGCGTTGATCTCAGACACTCTGTTGGAGACGAATTTCTTCAGTTTCTTCGTTTTTGATAGCCAATGAAGAACGATCTGGCTGTCCGACCAAAACGTACATGGGTCGTCTCGTCTTAAGTGATGACATCAGGTTGGCGGCTAGTCTCGCTCCGATCAATGCAGCCATCAGCTCTAACTGGGGAAGTGTAAGCGGTTTAAGAGGAGCATCTCTACTTTTCGCTATAACCAGCCTTGATTCTTTCTTGTTGCAGATGTATGCCGCTGCACCATACGCCTTAACGCTTGCGTCAACGAATACGTGAAGTTCCGGCAAAGCGTCACTTCCGGTTACGTCATCAGTGTGTAAAAGTTGCCGTTGAAGCGACATCTCCCGCACGACAGTGTTCAGATCGGTAGCGATATCCGACCATGTCGAATGGATATCGGACGGAAGTGGTGTGTCCCAGTCATACTTCTGTTTCCACATGTCTTGTAGAAGTAGTTTTGCTCTCAGTGTAACTGGACTCAACAGACCAAGGAGATCGTAAATCTGTGGTGAAATTTTAAGCACCGTTCTCTTCGCAACTTCTCCTAGAATTGGCATCTGTCGGCGAAGTTGATGACGTCTAAATCTGGATTCCATCTAAGTCCCAGCACCTTGATGACGTCATCGGCGTCCAAAACATTCTCGTGTTTCGCCGTTTTCAGACTGCACTGTTTGATGTCCATGCCCTCAAAATCATTCTAGTGTTTGATATCAGCTGTCTTGCTTCTGTGAAGTATCGCAACAACTCTTGTTCAGACTTGAAGCTTGAAATGACGTTGTCCACGTATAAGTCGCGTTCAATGACGGTTGCAGTGTTCACATGCTTATTCTTATTCAGATGTTTCAGCAGTGTTGCGTTCAGAATAGACGAAGAGCAGGTTGAGCCAAACAACACTACCTTGAACCTGTATGTCACAAATCGAATGTCTGGATCTGATGGGTCTTCTAGCCCGAAAAATCTCGTCATGTCACGGTCTTTCTCGTGAAGTCCGACGTGTAGAAAAGCCTTTTCTATGTCGGCGGTAACGGCGTACTGGTTCATGCAAAAACGAACAAGTATCGACGTGAGTTCGTTCAATTAGGACGGTGATGTCGACTCGAGACAGTCGTTTAAGCTCGGTAAGTCACGTGACTGACGACAGCTGCAGTCGTAGACGATGCGTATGGGCGTTGTAGAAGACTCTTTCTTTACTGGGTGGTGGGGAATGTAGTGTACTTCCTCTGCAGATTCTTGTTCAGGGGTTACTCTCTCGACGAAGCCACGTCTTTCCTGTTCTGCAATAATATCACCATATGTTTTCAGTACTTCCGGTTCGTTGCGAAGTCTCTGAATGGTGCCTACTGTTCTCTTCATAGTGATGTTGTAGTTAGAGGGTACAACAGGGTGGTCTTATTTCCATGGTAGTTTGGCTACATACTTCCCGTCTACGTACTCGACAGACGTCTTCTGGTATTCTTCGAGGTACTCGGTGGACTTCCGGTCAGGCTCACAGAGTGAAATGCCAATACTTTCCAGCTTTCAAAAAACGTTTTAGTATGCTGTCATCTGGGGCACGGGACGCAATCACGTTCAACATGTGCTTGTCCGTCGGTGTTTGTGACGTGGACGGCATCGGACCTGACAGCAAGTATCCTATCTTCGACTTCACGGCGGTCGGTCCATTCCCACGAACATCACGATCTTTTACGACGTCCCAGTAATGATCTGCTCCGACGAGAAGTGAAATATGGAATGTGTTACCTGAGACGGGATGCGCTAGCTTAACCCTCGTAGATGCGGAAGTGCAACGGCCGATCTGAGAGAAGCACAACTGACGGGAGCCGCGATGGTCGGGACGATGAGAACACTGACTGGTATCTTTTGTCTTTTCTCTGTCACAATATACACAGTGCTGCGTTCCATGTGCTGTAGTTTTCCACTGGTATTACCCACGAATCCCGCGACGCTGAGGGCCTCCATTCCCTCAGACGGAAGTTGAAGTTCGTCTGCTAACTGTCTTGTTATGAAAGACCGTTGCGCCCCCTTCATTAAACAATATTGTTGCATCTGTAGTGATGTGACCCGAAGCGACAGGTGCAATGGCGGTTTTTAGTAAAACCTCAGCGTGTGGAGTTCTTGTTGAAGACAGGAAAACAGCGGCTTCCGGTTCAGGATCAACTTCCGGTCTTCTCTCGGGGTTCTTACAGGTGGACGTGTGATGCTTCCGGTTAGAGTTCTGACAGCGGCCTCGCGATTTACATTCTGCGACTCGAAGTTTTCCCAAACAATTAAAACACAGCTGTTTCTGTTTAACAATTTTCAATCTCGTTACACTGTCAGAAAATTTCTTACACTCTGAACTGTAATGAGCAAGATCACAAAATGCACACACGATTGAAGGCTTCTGTGTTTTAATTTTCGCAGGCTTGTTGCTATGAGAGTACGTAATCTGCTGTGTGATGCAATGCAGTTGTGTTGAGGTCGTTTACATCCGGGATCGTGTGGGGATCTCCGCTGTCGATCTCTAAGATGTTGATTTCTCTTTTAATCGCTCTTCTTAGTTCATGCAGTTGCCAGTCGTTCTCGTTGATACGTGCGAGATTGCGACGTACATCTACCTGCAACTTCGCCAGCACGACTGGCACTTATAAACTCCCGTACATGTCTTGATGCTGGCCTAGTGACTCAAGTCCCCGAATGTAGGTTTCCATTTTGTCGTAAAACAGCCTTAAGCTAGCGACAGACGGTGTAGGTGCTGGCAGTTTTAACAAGGCTTGCATTGTTGCGTGAACGATTTTGCAATGTTTCCCGTACCTCTCACGTAGAAGCTCAACAACGCGCGTGTAGTTCGCATTAGTGAGCGCGAATCCTTCTACTGTCATGGCGGCCGCTCCCTCTAACTGTGCTTTTAAATAGCCAAATTTCTGAACGTCTGTTAAATAACTGTTTGAATAAATTATTAAAATCCACATGTTCGCACTGTTCTTGTCAAACTTCAAAGTTAATATGACACCAACGAAATCTAATCTCCTTCTGTTGGCTTCCTAGTCAAGTAGGCATCCAAGGAAACGAAGATGCTGGCAGGGGTGCAAAATCTGCCTCAGCACTCACTGAGACAGATCTTTGCATCCCACACACTGATTTTAAACCACTTATTCACCGACATATTTTAACCAAGTGGCAAGCAAGTTGTGACAGTATTGTTTGTAACAAATTACACGTAATTAAACCTATAGTCGGTGCCAATGTCCCTGTTTGCAGAGAAAGTCGACGAGAAGACGTAGCTCTTACCCGCTGTCGCATTGGACATACTAACTCATTCATATCTCTTAAAAAGAGAAGTTCAACCTGTATGTGTTCCTTTCCAGGAACCACTGACAGTCAACCATATTTTATTACAGTTTATCGACACAGACCACATACGGTCAAAGTATTTTAATGTCCATAACATGTACGACCTATTTAGGACAGTGTCGGAATCTGGGCGTGTTTGCTTCTTGAACGAGATTGGTATTCTTAGTAAGTTATAAATTTTTAAATTGTTTATTTACCAATCGTCATACTTTTTTTTAAACCGTTTTATGTGTTGACCTGTTTTCCATTATAATTTATTTTTTTACCTGATAGTTTTTATATTTTTCTATATTTTACATGCGTCGTTTGGTTTTAACCTGATTACGCTCTATTCACATTTAACTTTGTATTCGGCGCCGTATGACCTGTTTAGTGTCGGTGTGCCGTAAACCGCCCCCCCCCCCACCCCCCCCCCAAAAAAAAAAAAAAGAATCGATGATTCAAAAGAGGCCCAGAAACGTTGCCATTGCAGTAAATCGCCGTCAAATGTAGAACACTGAGTAGATGATTTACTTTTCTTGGATTCTGGCTGGCTGTTGTTGTTTGATGCACTTGTGTAGATACGTTCGGCGTCTAGTGGCTGTGAAGCGGATGTTTGTGGCGTTGTGTCTGTGGTTTCTCTGATCAGTGTGTCAGTGCGGCGTTGAAGAAATTTCTTGTATTTTCGCAGCTTGATCTCTACGTCTACGGTATACTTTTCTATTTCGACAATTTCTTTAGTGCCGTAAACCCCAAATAAATAAATAAAATAAATAAATAAACGTGTCCGCGGCGTCGGTGAGCGAAAGGATTTTCTCGTTGATGTTGTGAAGAATTGCGACTTTTTCTTCCACTTTTTCTATAAATGTTACTATGTTTTCAAGATCGACCTCGTCTGTCGCTTCTTCTAATTTATTGACAAAACTGTCAAAACTCTTCTGAAACCTAGCCGTTGGCCTAAATACTTCTCCATTGTCGTCTGCATTTTTTCTTTGGTCTTGGCACCAATTTCATGGCGATCGTATAGTTTTAGATTATTTAGTACTTCGCTTGTGAGAAAAGCACAACCAGCTTCGGCCTTTACTATTTAATGACTACTGACGTTATAATAACAACATACATAAAAATGACGTTACGAAAACGTACACAATCGCGTCGATGTCGTATCACGTCGCGCCAAATAATAGTTCACGACACAATTCATTAGTTGTATGTTCTCCTACCAAACCTTACAAGATCACATTAAAGGTTGTTACCTTCAAATTCTGACATTTCGTGTTTACTATCGAAACCGCTGTAATAATCCCAAAATGCAAATCGGCCAAAGAAGAATGAAATTCCCATAGCAACTTTCATGATTCAATAAATCGGCGAAAAAGCATTAATTACACGTTTGATTAAGAGCGTGTGAACATAACTAATGTAAACAGTGTATACATACGCGTGGTTTGGTCACCTGACTTATTGACTGGATATCACTAAGTTTATCCGGAAAGGCTTTATCCTGCTCATTTACGCGTGAAAGCATGATAAGAAAAGGTATTCACATGCCAGTCAATAGTAAACTTAACAAAAAAACTGCAACGAGACATTTTATAAAATAAAGCAAACCCATCAGTTACAGTACTGAAAATTACGAAATTGACAATTTTTCCGTTTTCACTCCGTTTCGTTTCCGTTTCAGTTGGAAGCGTTCGCCGCTCCGTTTCCATTCCGTTTCCGTTGCGTTTCCATTTCGTTTTATTCGTTTCCAGCGCTGCATTTCAAACGCTTCAAGCGTTTCTATCGTTTCTTCCGTTTCTATCGTTTCTTCCGTTTCTACCGTTTCATCGTTCCATTTCGCTCCGTTGCGATTTTGAATAAAAAAAATTCGTTTAATAAATTTCTTAATGTAAGGTACTTCCGGTGTGTTTGCAAAATGACGAAAGAAGTAAACATTCTGGGGAGAGACAAAAGTCTTCCATTACACATAAAGGAATCGGCAATAGATTGTTTGCGACGAGACTATTCAGTGTCAGCCACCCGGAGGAAAATTGCAGACACATAACTACTCTCCTGAATCAGCTGAAACAACATGAAACTGCGCTTTAGTTAATATTAGGCTAATCACGATAAAATGTTTCACTACTAACCTGTTTTACGCAGAAAAACTCAAATTTCAATTATAAAACACCAGGTAAAGATTCAGTGAGTGCATACATTTCCCATCTAGACTGACCAACAAAAACGTTGAACACGCTTTGTATTGTTGTCATTCATTTTCGCGATATTTATCCAAACACTGATGCTAAAAAAACGAAAATAGTTCACAAACACAATTGCAGCTCTGTCACAATTGTGTTGTCCAAACACTGAATCACCGAAGATAGTCAAATAAAACACAAATTAAAATTACAGCCCTCTAAACCGTTTAAGAAGAAATATTACTTTTTGATTCAAACATAGAACGAAATAAATATTGTGGCAATTTAACAATTTCGCACGACTTTTTCAAAGTTTTAATTGTTTAACGAGAAATCTCGCGTTGATTAATTTTATTGGATATAAGTTAATTTGACGAATTTGTCATTATGACGTATTTTAACACCTTTACTCATAGCCCTTACCTGACCTACTTGTCTTCGCCAGACGTCATATCCCGGAATAAACAAACTGTCAAATGTGGTCCACACACATCCAGTATCCTAAAAAGTAACTTCTCTGTGTTAATCCGCAAAAAAGCGTAATGGTGATACGATCTTAGAATTTGTACGATAACACACAATTTTGGCTAATTGTGGCATTTGCCCCTTTGATAATTGCCCCCACCCCACGGACGTTTGCCCCCCCTCCCCCCGCCCCTGTAAGTGCAGACCGGACGTTTGCCCCCCACCCTCACTGCCAAAATGAAAAGGCGAACGTTTGCCCCCACCCCCCTCCCATATTTGTTACATGGCGGACTTTAGTTTTAACGTTTCGCTGACAGTTACGTGTAATATCCAAGAATTTAAGGAAAGTATTACTCACTAGAGTCGCATTTCATCGTTAACATTATTTTCTCATATAAACATGAACAAATGCTGTTTTTTCCGAAAACAGGCACATAAAAAGTCGCATAAAATACAACTTTCTAAGAAAACAAGCGAGTGTTATTTTTGCTTTCGGTTTGCTCATATAAGTGCTAATTAACGGCTATTCAATACATTGTTGACGCACTTAAAACATGGAGTCGCTAATTAAATCATTGTGATTTTAATTTATCCAAGGTTGTAACAAAATAAATGCGGTGTTGTTTCTTTTTGGCGCGGCGGGCTCTCTTGCCAACACTGCAACATCAAAGGAAATTCTGGGAAACAATCGCCAGTCACAACCATTTGAAGTCGCCGAAAAGAAAAAAAAAGTCGTTTCAAATTGACCGACCCATTATTTCTCTCAATACTGTTTAACATGATATCGATCGATAATTGTCTTCAAGCTGCCATAATGATAAGTTCTAAAGTAGTGAGAGGGGAGGGAGGGGGGACTGTACTATGTAGTAATGTTTCAGAACGCATATCCTTTTACTTATATAAATGTCCTAACACACTTCTTTTGTCCATCGAATGATCATAAACTTTTTTTTATAAAGGAATTATTTATATTTAAGGTATGGATTAACTATAAAATAATAGGCGAGCCATTGAAGTAATATATTTGGACTAAACACGAGATAAAAATATATATTGGACTGTTCCTTTAAGTGTCTTGTCTTCTTAACATTATTTACAAAAAATAAACGACATGTTATGTAGTATTTACTATAAGAAATCCCCCATCCACGTTTCCTCTTCCTCAACGAAAAAAGAGTGGGGTGGGGAAAGGGTGCATCATTGTGGGTACTGCTAGATATAGCGTTAGGTCCTTTTATGAGCCAAAAAAGATTTTGTAGACCTAAGTGTTTTTTAATTTTTGTTGTCCTTGCTTAAGTCAATGCATATTTCTCTTTAAAAGGTGAAGGTCATAAACCACACGACTGCCACATGGTGACATTTTCAAACACAGCTGCATAGCGGATGCATGTGTTCTTACAAAGGGGAAAAGGCGCCAAAACACGGTCACACTTCCTGTCCACTAGACAAACAAGGTGTCATAAATCTGCCAATTAGCTTTATTAGTTGGGTGTCCGCTCATGTATTAAAATTGGGGATTGAGTTAGAGTAATACTTTATGAAGGTATGAAATGGACCCATGCGCATGAAGAAACATAATATGAATTTAGATAAAGATATACTTTAAATTAATACATTTCCATCCTTAAATGGGTACACAAATTAAGTTCCCGGTAGGGCCCACTTTAGACCACTAATTGGCATAGAACATTTAAGCCATGAATGGGAAAATGGCGGGGTCATGAAATAAGCCGTAGCCAGGCGTGTAGCCCTTCATTCAAATAGTTGCAAGTCAAATAAAGTCAAAAGTTTTTTAATCTTTTTTAATCTTTTTTAATCGCGGTTCCGATTAATCATATAAACATAATAGCGCATTATGGGAACTATGCATTTAGAAATGGGAATTTTGACACCAATGTCCAAATTTACACCATTCTTCATTATAAGATGTATAACAATTAAGATTAGAAGCATAAGAAACTTTGCTTGACAAAAAGGCAAGATAAAATAAACTACATATCCATACCTCTGTAACTAAAGAAATGATGATGCTGATGACGGTGATGCTGCTACTGCTGCTTCTGCCGATAATGATGACGGTGATACCGATGTTGTTTATGATTATGATGAAAATGGTAATAACGGTTACGGTGATGTTGATGCTAATGACAATTATGATGTAGATCGTGACGGCGGTGCTGCTGCTGCTGATGATGATTAGTGGCGATTATACAGGTAATATGGGATCATAATGATGATCATGTGAATTTCATGGCGGTAATGATGATTATTTCTTTGATATTTATCATGTAAATGGACGTGATATAAGTTCGTTTTTACGATTGTTTTTCATTTAACTGTCATCGATGATTGTATACGTGCACTATTTGGAAATCTATCGTTATTCAGACGTGGCACATTAGGATTATACCAGTCGTTGGCTCTGAGTGCCGGGGAGGATGTAATTGGTTCTTGATTGGGTTACACCTTGCAATTATGCATAGCATTGTTTGTTTGTTTTATGTTTAGTTGTTTTATTTTTTTGTGTTATATGAGATATTTACATTCTTTTAGTTAACGTTTAATTTTATTAAGTAGCTTTAATTTGTATCACGCAATGCATTCTTTGTAAATGACAAATACTTTAAACAGTATTCTCACAAAAAAAGATAGGCGAAGTTAATCCGGGAACAGACCATGCAGCTATCAAGTAATTAGCGAAAATTCAAACTCAGGCTGCGACATTGCGCGCGCATACGTGTAAAGTCAGCTGTGTACACACTATCTTCATATGCAAAACGATGAAGACTAAGAATGTCGATCCAATGCGGATGTTAAGCTTTTCATTGGAATTAAAATATCAGTTTCGACAGAAAGGCAATTTTATAATTAAATTGTGTGTTTTATCGTGCGGAGTGATTTTTAGTGCATTTTCTGTTTTGACGCTACACGATGACTTGGACAACTTGTGCGGTTTCGGAACTGTAATGTACGAGTTTGATTAATACGATTTTTTTGATAATAACTAAGATTTTTTTTGTTATTTCTTTCTGCAGATAACACAAAGTAGCGCGTTTATGTTGATAAATTGAAACCAGTTATTGTGTTCGTTTAAATTTATTTCGTACAAAGAAACGGTTGGAATGTTACTATAAATAATCAGGTGACCTAGAAACGTTTGAAGCGGTAGTAAAAATAACTCTTCCGTTACTAGCATTCCGATTTTTGCGTTTCTACCGTTTCTAGCGTTCCAAGCGCTCCGGTTATAGCGTTTATACCGTTTACACCGTTTCAAGCGTTTGTAGCGCTCCGTTGCATTTCCATTTCCACTCCGTTCCGTTTCCGTTTCAACAGGAATGGAAAAACGTTTCGTTTCCATTTCCACTCCGTTCCGTTTGTCAATTTCATGATTTTCAGTACTGTATAGTCTTCGAACGGTCAGTCGGCAAAAGGGGCCAATTTGGGTGCTAAAACCAGTTTTACAGCACTCTTACACAACACGTACTAAGGGTTTTGTTAAACAAAAAGCAGTGAAACGAAAACATCTTTATTGAAACAAAACTGTCATGGTGATGACGTATTCTTAGATCTAAGTTATGACGTCGTTAGAAGAAGTAAGTAGTGACGTAATTAAATCCACATTGAAGTTGAGTGAGGGACTATAATTTCTATTACAGCAACCCTTATGCACACACAATTCTTCATTGTAAAAGAAAAGAAAATACACGTAAAATCTCAACCGGATGAATTAAAGGACATCGATAACATGCACAGAAGCGATCAGTCCGCAAAAGGACCGACTGGGTTGCTTAAACCTGGCTTCAAATATCAAAGTGAGGCAACTAAGAATAAGCACCTGCATTTGAAGTTAATACTGATAAAAGAATACTATTTACAATGTATTAATTTCAATTAAATTTAAAAGCTTCTTTAAATTTCGGTTATAGATTTCCTCGATTGAAACCAACTCGGTAAGTTCAAGTGAAAGTTTTGAACCGTATATATGACTTTTTTGAAAACCGAAAGCGTTTAGACATATGTCGAAACCGTGACATGTTAAAGATGGAACTAAAATAAATCACATTGCACTGGCACTTAACATGATAGTTTAATAGCAAGACCAATCCGAAAGCATTTCCATGCATCATAAAAGCGAAACGGAAAATTAATCGATAAAGAGGGTTAAAACAAATTATGAAAGATGCCAAACTGATCCCATTAAGCATTGAAACTTTGTTTTCATATCTTTATATATATAATTTCATATTATGACTTTTATCTTTCGTCTGGCATACCATGATGGTAAAATAAAGAAAAGATTTTAACATGTATCATGAATAAAAATAAACCTATTCATTATCTTTTTATGTTTGTAATGTTATACATTAAAATATTCTAAATTCGAAGTTTAGTGATTGGGTCCTTAACTGAAATCCCACGTGTACAAGTGTTGTATTATATAATGTGCTACCTCCTATGGTATTTACATATCACAACTTACAAGGTTTGCACGAGTTTGTACTAAAGTAGAAGATTTCAATGCTATAAACCGGTTTATTTCATCTAAACTGCTACAGCAAGGCTTTCGGTTTCATAAATTAAGAAAGGCATTTTCAAAATTCTTTTACCGCAATGGTTTTATTGTTTCTAAGTTTGATGGCAGTATGAAAACACTTGCCTTTTTTGCAAAAACCTGCATTTTATGAAAATGTTTTATACAAGTTAAAGAAAATCAAGGGTCTCAATAACTTTTCTGACCACTTTACAAAACTTATCAGAAAATGTATTGCAGACGTTGACAACCCGGGAATCCTTCGTTGTACTGCATTGCTTGCAATTGACCCTTTACAGTCAAGAACTTGCATTGCTTTTAAATTACACGATGACCGGACAGGTCGTTGAGACTATATGAAAACAGTGACTTAAAGCCATAATTGGGCAGTCAATGTTGGATTTTTGGTTTCTTTATCTCTCTAGTCGTGCCCTATATAGTTGGGTCATCCTGAGCAGTCTCCATACCCTTTACGTGAGATTGCACAGTAGGTATATCCTCGGGTACACAGTTCCGACGCACCTAAGAAACATTTATAACTTACGGGAACCAAATAGAAGAGATAAAACTAAATACCTTTTCATTGGGAAGATTACTCATTTAACCATCGTCTGAGAGCATTTTTACATATCTGGATTCCATTTTCAAACCAAAAAATCAAAATTTTACATGTGGGGGTATCCAATATGACTGAACTGAGAGTACAATGAAACGACGCACTTGATTGGTTACTATATTTAATGATACCAAAACATAAATAGCACTTGATTTCACTGTTGGTAACATGTACTGCTATTTTACTCAATGTACGCATCATTTCTAATTTAATAAGTTAACAATAATAATTTCATAACAAATAACTGTTATCGTGTGATTGTGTGAATATGAATTCATGTATGAAATTATGATGTAAAACATGTTTTTTACATCATAATTTCATACATGAATATTCACTCCTCTTGGGTGCAGTGCCTACAAAAGAAGTGGTCACCTCTTCTAACTACAGAAACATTGGTGCAGTATTTAAGGTGGGTCCAATGACCGCAACTATCGCACTGCACCCACTTAGTGAACACTAAGGAAACGCTATACCTGACCTCATCAGGTGTGAACTTTCCACAAACACAACATTTTTCAGATTCATCAATCTGAGAGTCGTCATCATCATTCATAGAATCCCCACTCTGCCTCCCTGATGTTCTTGGGACAGGGTCAGGGTTGGCAGTTACAGACTTTGCTTTTGATTTACCTTTTTCACAGGACTTTTTACCTTTACCTTTGCTAGGTTGTTTTCGGGCAGCTTCATGATCTTGGATGGCCTCAAACATATCATATCCTCTGTTATTGCTCTACCAATGACTATAGTGCTCAGATATTTTCTTTTCTTAGTTTGGGGTTTTTTACATGTCAGTGGGGTTTCCTTGTTTGTGAAAAAGGAAGTGGGAGACACAGGTGTTTTAGAAACAGGTAGTGCACTATCAGTCAGAATGTGTGACTCAGTATCGGGGTGGGTAGAGGGTTCAAATCCTGGCTGAGTTTCAAATCCAGGCTGGGTGGATGGTTCAAATCCTGGCTGAGTGGATGGCACTGACTGACGTGCTTCCTGCTCTAGAACAGATGATGGAAGAAAGCATGACTGATTCACAGCCTGTGGGTTCAGGGGATACATACCAGATCTTCGAAAGGCAGACTGAAGGTTCTCAGGTGATAGTGCCTTAGTATAAGCACTGCACGCCAACTTGCAAATATCAAACTTGGTTATAGACCTTCCACATGACTCTCTCATAAATTTATGTGCAACCCTATTGAAAATCTTTTCAAAAGGCCCAAAGCAACCAACATCCATGGGCTGTAATACATGTGACGTGTGTGCAGGTAATACAAACAATACTATGTTTTCTTGTCTAGCCCACTGCACTAGCCCTAAATTGACGTGGGATCTATGCCCGTCATAGAATATGACAACAGGGCAAGATTCAGACCTTTCTGGTAGGTACTTGATCAGATGTGACTGGAGATACTTTTGAAAGATTTCACTGTTGCTCCAGCCGCTCTCTGACACAGTACCATCAGCCCCATGCGTGCTACCAGACAGCAAGGCCGAATTCATTCGAATCCCAGGAAAAACAAAGTACGGGGGAATTTGCTGACCCTGGGCATTGCCACAACCTAAAACAGTAACATTCATTCTAGTGGCTGACACTACATCTTGAGGTTTAATGTTTTCAGAGACAACAGGCGGAGGCTTATGTCGGGTACTTAGACCATTCTCGTCAACATTGTACAGTCTTTCTGGACGATCACATAAATTATATTTAGTCAGTATGTGTTTCAGTGCTTTATAATAATTTTCGACACACTCCTTAGAAGTTGCCTTTGCCCGCTGTAGTTCCAAACCTCTGGGAGCAAGGATCTTCAGCTCTGGCCAGCGAGACTGCAGGTGAACATACCAGCCAACAGAAAGTGTCTCACCAGGTTGTCGGCGTCCAAGAGCAACAGCATACTCTGTTGCTGTATCCACAACTTCCTTCCTGAAATGAAATATCATTAAAGAGTAAAGTTAGTGACATGATGATTTTTACTTAAAACACAGTTTTAAATTAAAACACTATGAACTGCATAATATGTCAAAACACCAACCTACTGTAGCCATAGCCAACAGAAGCAGTGAACTTGAGGTGCTCAACCAGAAAGGCCCCCTCTTCTTGGCTAAACAATGGTTGAGGCCCTGAACGAACAGCTTCTGGGTTGGTTCTTCCGCTCAGCTTGTGTCGAAGTGTTGCTTCCGGGACACCATACTGACGAGCTGTAGTTCTTATAGGGGCTCCAGTTTTCTTGCACTTCAGGTATGCTTGAGTCATGCAAGTGGGAGAATAATCCCTGCACTTGAATGTAGGTTTCTGCAAAATAAGAAAAGAAATAGATAAATCAGTTATAAAAAGATAAATCTGGATCCAGTGAAACAATATTTTATGGTGTGAAAAATTAACTTAAATGATAGTGTCTCTAGCTGGGATCGAACCCGCACTGACGGACTTAAGATAACGAGTACACCTTCCTAAACAGTGAATAATTTATTTGTAGATCACATGCCATGTCACATGACAGTCACGTGACTTTCTAAAAATAGTTAGCGGGGGGTTGTCGGCTGCGTTATTTCTCTTTTTTATTATTTCACTGAAAATACCGAGCTTGAAAATCTAAAGCAAATGGAATTAATAAAAATCTTTATTTTTTATAGTTTTTTGTAAATAAAGCAAAGAAATACCTCGAAATCCCTAACTTTCCACATTTTTCGACCGAGAGTAATCTCCGTGGTGTTTACAAACAAAATTCCGCGAAAGTGACGTCAAACGGTATTTCCGTATCGAGAACGAGGTCAAAACAAAAAGTGCGTCAGAATAGTGATGCGTCGGAATAGAGTACTGGAGGATAACATCGGGATTTTAGGTACCTTTATTATATATAATATGCCAACTGCGGATAAATCCTCGGCTTTTATGATATGTTTTTACTTAAACGTATTAACTCTTAACACTACTACATTTTATTTTGTTGATTTGGGTTGTTTTCTAAAATTCGATAATTTTCTTAGTACATTTCACTGTTGACACTTTTGGCATATGACGTCATGTCATTGTATAACGTCATTGTATTGTTCATTGTATTGTTCTTATTATATATCAGCGCTTGTACTGTTTTATTTTATTTGAAACTACTCTTTCATTTGGAATTTTTAGGCTGCCGAGGCTTTTTGCCGAGAAATACTGTACATATGTTAATAGTTTATTTTATTACTAGTTATTATGTAAAAACATAGGTTCACTGTATCTGTTCTAACTCCCGATGCAGGTGCTTACTGTTGATTGTTTCACTTTGACGGGATATTTTTACACGGTTTGTTTGATAGAAAAACCCTCAGAAAGTGCAAGGTTGGAGCGCTCCACAAACCAGGTTTAAGCACCCATATTGGTCCTTTTGCCGACTGACCGTTCCAAGGCGGTAACTGATGGTTTTTGTTTTTTGTTATGTTTCCTGTCTGTGTTTTGTCACATTTACATTTACCTTGTTTGCCTTTGTCTGCAGGTAGATAAGACTTAAATATCTGTGAAAATAGGACTTTTTCTTATTTACCTATTGGTGGTTTTCTGGAATCCGATGGAGACTCCGTTAGACACTTGAATTTGTTTTGATGGGTGTTTATCACACGAGTGTTTTGAGCAGTGGGAGAACTCTGTCCTCTCCTTAGTCCCGATGGACCAGGAGTCTCCTTAGAGGAGACCTGGCCCCGTGTTAACAAACAAAACTTTAGTCTGATTTTGCAACTCGACTCAAAATCTTACTCAAAATCTGACTGAAGTTAAGTCAGATTTTTAAATTAGAGTTCACAAAATAACTCAACACGATTACACGACTCTAGTCCTTGAGTTGAGTCTGATAGAGTAGAACCGTGTTTCATCGGACATGCAGGGTTCTTCGGACACAAATTCGATTCTCTTTGCTTTATTTTCACGTCGAATGTCACAGCCAATCATAAACACCATAACGAAAAGCACACATTAAGACGTCATATGTTACGTCATATATTGAATATGACCGTTTAACAACGAACTGTCTGATTGGGCGTTTCAAAAGTAATGCGCTGCGCAGCCTTTTCGTTTTCCGGTTGAGATCAAGTTTGCACGTGGGAAAATTTTAAGATATTCCATAAACTGCTTTTAAGGTTAATACTATTGATATTGCTTTTATGTTGTTTAAGGCGAGTTGCCAATATCTTACATTACTTTAAAACGTCGATTTTCTGTCTAAAAGATCACTTTGATGGAGAAATGAAAAGAAAACAAAGTGTCCGATGAACCCCAGAGCCTTTTTTAAAGTAATTCTGGCTGAATGGTTGTATCGGACAAGCAGATATACTAGCCCTCAGAAAGATAAAATACTATGTATCAATTTTAAAATCATGGTTTATAAAGAAGGGAACTGTAGATATTAATTGATGAAAACCTATTTTTAAAATATAACGAAAACCTGCCATTAAAATAAATCCGTAAAGAAGAGTTTGATTTATCTGCGACGAGTTGTACGTATCGTGTATAGATTGCATTCAATCTAAAATGTATGTTGGAACCTATTAGATTAACAGTTTTGAAAAGGGGAATAATAAATCAATCAATCAACCAATACAATCATATAATCAGTCATATCCCATCCTGCATACATTCATTCAATTAAATTTATGCGACCATTCTGTCGCGTTTTGGTGTACTTACATTAATCATCGTTATTGATTGATAAAGGTTAATTAATAATACAGCGTGGTATTTTCAGAATGCCAAATAAAACAAAGAAGGTTCGGTGCAATTACGACAGTAAGAACTTGGATCAGGCTGTGTCTGCTGTAAATTGCGGGAGCATGAGCATCAGAATAGCTGCAGCGCACTTCAATGTACCACGATCTACACTGCATGGCCGCATATCTGGAAAAGTTGGTCCCTCACACGGCAAACAACCTGTCTTCCCCGAACATGTGGAGCGAAAGCTGGCAGACAAAATCCAAGAAGCAGCTACCATGGGATTTGGTATTGACCGAAAGCAGTTGCAGGCTAAAGCCGCTCAGCTAGCTAAGCAATTAAAAATTAAAACACCTTTTAAAAATGGCGTCCCTGGCAAAGATTGGGTAGGTGGATTTGTGAAGCGCCACAATATTTCCCTCAAATGTCAGACAGCACTCTCCACTGTTCGAGGACGAATGCTAAATGAAACGGTAACAAACAAATATTTTGATGATTTGAAGACAGTTCTGACAACCCTTAACATTGAAAATAAGCCATCACAAGTCTGGAACATGGACGAGACGTCACTGAGTCTAACACATAAACCGACCAAAGTGTACGCCAGAAAAAGCACGCGAAACATCCCTGATCGCGTAGGAAACAGTCTCGAGTCAATAACCATCACTGCATGTGTAAATGCGGCAGGCGACGCCGATGGTCATTGTTAAAGGAAAGACCAAGAAAGCGCTTAACGCATATAATCATTCACAGGGACCTATTTCTGCCAGATATACCTATCAAGAAAAAGGATGGATGGAAAATTCTCTGGGCACAGAGTGGTTTGAGAATTTGTTCCTTCCAAACTGTGGGCCTGAGAGACCCCAATTACTCGTGTTGGATTCGCACTGTTCTCATGAAACTTTAGAAATCCTGGAATCGGCCAAGAAAAACGGAATCACGGTGTTAGCCTTACCACCACACACGACGCAGTGGCTCAACCCGCTGGATAAGACCCTGTTTGGACCCCTTTCTAGGGAATACAACAAACGATGCACACAGGTTATGGCAGAATCACCAAACAACATAGTGTCCAAGTGGGAATTTCCAAGGCTGTTCCGCAGTGCCTACGAAATTTCCTTTAATAAACACAATATCAGAAAGGGGTTTGAGGCGTGTGGTATAATACCCTTCAACCCAAAAGCAATTCCGAAAGAAGCTCTAAACCCATCTATTCCATTTGACAACGTCAAAAATCTAACACCAGCATCGCCATCAGGATCAGTCAGCATCGAAACATCGCCTACACTCATGTCTCCTGTCAACCAAATAGCCGAAATTGTTTCTGTTGCCGATGGCGATAGTACCATGGTGATCGAAGCCGCAGATGCTGCAGAAATCCTTCAGGCCATTGTAGATGCTGACATAAATATCGACTTAGAAGTTGACAATCTATTTGAACTTCCATCTCCAGATCGACCCGAAAAAGAAGCCAATTTCAACAAAAGAAAACTGACAAGCCACAGAATACTTACAAGCGATGAAGTAATAGAAGAAAAACGACAGGTAAAACGAATGAAGGAAGAACAACAAAGAGTGAAAGAAGAAAGGAAAAAAGAAAGGAAAGAAAAAAAGGCAGCAAAATTTCTACTGACGAAAGAACGTAAACTAAAGAGGGAAAACAACAACAACAAACAACCACCAAAATTGATCTAAACGTGAAGAAGTAAAGTACCAGTTATACTTACGCGAATGTTTTACTTGTATTTTTCAGATGCCACATCTAATTATTAGAAACGTATGGGCAGTTGGCATGCACCACCATGGACCTCGTTTCCTAGAAATCGGGGACAGATACGAGCTTTTGCAGGACACACAAAACCGATATGACAAGCATGCCATCAAAATAACATCGGACGGACGAACATACGCCTATCTTAAAAGAAGTAACGCAAGAGTGGTTTCGGAGCTGATGGGTCTAGGGCTGTGTGGTCTGTGGTTATTAAAACCAAAAGAAACCCCCGAAGTGCAAAGTTAGGCCTCAGCAGAGATGTAACATTGGGTGCATTTGTAAGGATATCATTGCTTTTGAACTGGCAAAAGCATATCTGGATAGCCAAGGATTATTGTACGAAGTTATTGAATGTTAAAACGTAGATCTGAACTATATGTCAGGAATCTGCTTATTTCAAAAAGAGAAGCGCATTAATACTAATATACATGTACGTGTGTTAAACAATGAGCTCTATAATTTCGCTTAAAGTTACCAAATCATTAACTGTATTTATTAATAACAACTGGTATAACACAAGTCTTTGACCTTTATACTGTCTCTGCAAACAGAACATATAACTGCTTTACTGTCCACAATTCTTGTTTAAAAGTTCCATTTGAACAAAATGACTAAATAAAATGATAAGCTAGTTAATTAAAATCAACTTTCAAAACATGTTACCTGTTTTTTCATGGCTGCACCAACAATGCCGCTGAGGTAGATGTCGTCTTGTGTTAATAGGGAACAAGCCAGTATCTTCTCCCCTTCCAACATTGATTGGCCTTTCTGTAAGGCCTTAATATCCCCATTTATCTGCTTATCTCCTTTAAAAAGTAAAAATAAAGTTATGAATGTTATGGAATTAAAAAAATATATATATTTAAACTCTTCATAAGTTGTCAATTTTTTCATTGTACCAATTATATTTGGAAATTTTTAAATACATTCATAGATCATGTTAACATGGTATATTCTATATTTATATTCATTCAATACTGTATGATAATATTGTACACAATGTAGTTCAATGAAAAAATCTGTAAAAATAGGCGAAGAAATCAATAGAAATTGTGGTAATATAAACATTAAACAAGCAAGTTTAAACACCTGCTAATCTGTATAAGAAATAGCCTTCAATTTGCTCTCGTGTGACTTTAGCAAGGATATGGCGATGGTCAGGAATCAGCTGCTTGTATCCACTGGTTGGCCATTGCACAGCAGCAGGGGTTGGGATGTCTATGGATGGGGGATGAAAATTTATGTTCCTATCATAGGCAAGTAACCTGTGCAAGAAAATAGAAATGTATTTATAAGTTAACCATATTGTATATTAGGGACAACAATATTGCCCCAGTCAATACGAGTGTTTTTCACCAAGTTTACTTCACATCATATTAAATCAGTGCAAGCAGCTACATGGATCATAGCCATACTACACAAAACATTTAATATTATAGGGAGCAATTTACTTTATACTGAATGCACTTGTAGAGATCGTGTTGGCAATTTTAAGCTTTAAAAACAAACCAATCGTTCCTAATGTTAGGCTAAACGTGATCGCCGCCATACTTATACTATAAAATATGTACATGTAGGTATATTTACAATACCCTAATCCGGTATTCCTCTTACTCTTGCACGTCACACAATATAAAAGTAGGGGTTATAGTCAGAGTAGATATGAGTCAGAGGAATCTCGGATTAGCCATGCCCATGCTTTGTATTGTTTTCTCCAGTGCATAATTGGATTATTTAGAGTGAATGACAGCCCTTCTGTAGAAGTAAGTTACCTGTCAATCAAATCGACTTTACGGCCAGTGGTAACAGCACCTCTGTACACTAATTCTACCTTTAGTTTCGGCACCGTCCACTTCCAGTAGGATTGCGCCTCCATAATGTTTACTATACGCGCCGCGATGAAATTAAAGCGTCTACGCGACCACCGATAAGACACCAGCGTCACCTGGCGCGCAAATTTGGATGAATGTAACTTATTGGACAGTCACTGTTGGATTTTTTGTCTCTTCATCTCTCCAGTCGTGCCCTATATTAGTGGGACAACTTGAGCAGTCTCCATACCCTTTACGTGAGATTGCACAGTATGTTTAACATCGGGATTTTTGGTACCTTTGTTACATATAATATGTCAACTGCGGATAAATCCTCGGCTTTTATGATGGTTTTTTTTTAACGTATTGACTCTAAACAATATTACGTTTTATTTTGTTGATTTGGGTTGTTTTCTAAAATTCTATGATTTCTTTCGTATTTTTTACATTTCACTTATGACACTTTTGGCATATGACGTCATGGCATTGTATGACGTCATTATATTGTTCTTAAAATATATCAGCGCTTGTACTTTTTTTTAAAAACAAACTACTCTTTCATTTGGAATTTTTAGGTTGCCGATGCTTTTATTTACTGTACATACTGTACATATGCTGTTAGTTAATTTTATTACTAGTTATTATGTATGTTCATACGTTCATTATATCTGTTTTAACTCCCGATGCAGGTGCTTACTGTTAGTTGTTTCACTTTGACGGGATATTTTTATTTACACTGTTTGTTTGATAGAAAAACCTTCAGAAGTGCGAGGTTGGAGCGCTCCACAAACCAGGTTTAAGCACCTCAGTTGGCCCTTTTGCAGACTGACCGTTCCAAGGCGGTAACTGATGGTTTTTCTTTTTGTGTGTTATGTCTCGTCTCTGTGTTTTTGTCACATTTACATTTACCTTGTTTGCCTTTGTCTTCAGGTAGATAAAATTTAAATATCTGTGGAAATTTTAAGGGACCTTTTTTATTTACCTATTATTGAAACGGACGTTTAGTTGTTTTTGCGTGTACCCTGTCTTAAAGACTATCTGATGACGGGCAACTAATTACTGGTGAAGGAAGAACGACTTGCGCACTGCAGGTTACTTTACACATGAAAGTTCTCGGCCCAACCTAGACTCGAAGTGACGCTGTGAGGGGCTGAGGAGTTACAAGTCGGGAACGCTTACCTCTCGGCTACGAGTAAAAGAAACCCACCCATAATAACGAAGAAAAATGCCGTATGAAGCGAATATAGGTAACGAAGTGAAAAAATAATATAAACTGCATTTGTCAGTGATGACTGCATTTTTTATAAAAGGCATTAAATAATATCCATATTAGAATCAATTCATTTAAGAAAAATGCCTTTGCAAGTATCCAGGATTTCCTTTGATAATATCACTAAACGCCGTAGACGGTGCAGTTTACTTGCCATTACAACAAGCATATTTCTTCATTAAACGTCAAGCTATGTAAATATCTTTCTATCAGCAACAATAGCAGTCTGATCTTTTTACTGTCTGAAGTACACATTCGTCACACAGTTTTAATAACCCTAAGATGTCGGACCATTCATGCAAGCCTGTTGTGTCCCATTGTATTTGACAAAGAGCTAATACAACGTGATTGAATCACTTGCATAAGTTGTCTTTTGGAATATTGGTTCTGCCAGACAGTTGATAAATAGGTCTGGTACTATCATACAATAAAAAATCGTAGGCCAGGGTGTAAAATACTTGACTATGGAATTCGAGCCCTACAACATATTTTTTTTTGTCTAAAGGTCAAGATCAAGAAGTGCAATAACGACGTTATTCCAAATTTAATCTCATGAACACCAATATCAAATGTGTGTGTATATATATATATATATATATATATATATATATATATATATATATATATATATATATATATATATTAAAAAGCCAGCGTTAAAACAAGAATACAAACATACTTTTTTTTTCAAATCCATTCAATTTCGGTATACATACATGTGTTACATACATTGGTTGCATAATTTTGTTTGTTTGTTTATTGTTTATTGGTTTTATCGTCCCACCAACAGTATTTCAGTTGTTGCATAATGTAAATTGTACAACGGAAACACGTCGCTACAGAAACACCAGTCTTTGTGAATTGCAACTGCCTAATTCGTCAGCTTGTGAAATCTGGTATTTTAGGGAAATTCAGTAAATCATTGATCTAGAATAGATGTAGGTAAATTCATCAAAACTTTTGAAGCACAGCTGCGTAATCGAGGTTTACTTTAACAAAACCAGCTTCAACAATATATGTAAAAGTGAATCTGCAATCTTTCCGAGTATGAAAGGGCATTCTCAGTTGTTGTAATTCTCACACTTTGTAAATCTACTTGTGATGTGTTTTAGACTTATTGATATTATTTTGCTGTGAACCATTTAGGAGGCATGCAAAGCAGTACGCTGGGGTTAAACGATGTTCGGAACTGATACATTCAAAGTGCGGCTTAAGACCACATATTTTTAAAGATAGTTTAATTCTTAATGGAGTCCCAAACGTAGTGCAACTGTTATGCCGACGAATTGTGATATTTATATAATAAACATGAATTTAAATAAAATGGGGTTTATACGAAAGGAATATATGTTGGTAAACTTAATATTGTTAAACGTGTCTTTTCATCTTTATTATGATACATTGTTGATTATATACGGGTTTACCTATTTGTTAAATGACTCATCACAATGTTGTTCTTTTACATTTGGCTTGCATGTGATTACCTGTTTCCTGTGCCTTTTTCAAATTTTGTTATATGTTGCAATGCTCAAAGGACTTGTCATATATTCTTTTTATATATCCCTCTTACTCGGATGCTGGTCTTTCTCAAGAAAAAGAGCAGTTCTGCTTCATTGCGGTGCACCGGTTGTCAATGTTCATAATTGTTCGCTGTGATGTTACTTCATAAACAAAACAAATCAAGACAGGCTTCGCTCTCAGTATTATATTTCTGTACTCATTGGCATTAAATTAATTAAATTCTAAGTAGTATGTAGTATGGAATTTTAAAAGAATGAGCAAAGAAAGAGCAAAGAATGTGTGGTCCTCTCTTGATAAAAGGCCGAAAGGTCGAAAATTCCCGTGTCGATGATGTACGTCATGACCAGTAACACACAGAAGTAGCTTGATTTAGAATAGTTCTGGCGTATAGAAGAATCGGGGTAAGATAAATCATCTGTTTGATGAACATCCCGCCTCGCCTCACTGATCTCACTAAAATTTTACTGACTTTTCGTCAACACCAGCATGCATTTGTACAGACATTGAAAAAGGTGAACGTCGCGCTACACCCAGACGACCGTGACGTCACAATATTTCACTGGCTTAGCAATCCATCCGATCCAGACAGCCGTTTGAAGTGAGAAGTGGATGAATTGCTTCACAACAACCACACGTGACATGAAGCTCGAACCTACAAATCTACAGAATGTCTTCAGAGGCAACACACGTGCATGTGTACTGAGCTTAGCAACATTTCCTGAATACAGAACATTGTGGATAAAGAAAGGTTTGGTTCCATTGGAAAGCTTCAGCATACGTTATAAGGGTCATCAGCAAGGGCAACTTACGCAGTCAACAAAGAAGCACTGGTCCACGTCAAGACCCCGAACAACAAAAAGTTGAGACCATGTGGATTCGCGCCTGTCAACAAACTTGAATTTGTGAAGAAATTGCCAACATAAATGTCAAGGGAAACCGTCTGTCCCTTCTGAAAGTTGCGTCTATTTATATACCAAAGCGACATAGTAAAATGTCCATTTACTATTACGGGAGTTGACTTTTCGGGAATCCTGTATGTGAAAGCACAGTCAGGTCAAGAATCCAAGGTATACATTTGCCATTTTACATACGCGACACCTTGTGCAGTGCATCTTGAATCGTGACCGAACTCATGGAGATACCTTTCTTCAAACATCCAGGCGATTTGTAAGCAGAAAATCACTGTACACATTCTTCATTTCGGACAACGCCACCACTTACATGGCAGGAGCGGAACACATACAGCGACATTTCGACTCACTGACCATTCAAGAAAATTTATTTAATTATTTGGGTTTTACGGCACACCGACACTTAACAGGTCATACGGCGCCGAAAGTTTAAACAGACAGTTTATTCAGTGGAAATTTATTCCAAAGCGCGCTCCTGGGTTCGGTAACTAGAGAGCGCATTGGATTGGCCAAAATCACACTGAAGAAAGTACTAGGTCGAGCCTTCGTCAGTTACGAGAGCCTTCACACAATACTGACCGAGGAAGAAGCAGAGTTAACACCTGTACATCTACTCTACGGTCGCAGACTAACAGGGATGACATACCCAGACGATCCAGCCCACGTGATTCAGCGAACCAGCACCGTGACGAGTTACCTCTCTAGCATAACGAAACGCGCTAGAGTACAGAAACAGCTGGCCCCGGTTTCACGAAAAAACTTAAGTACGTTCTCATGCTCTAGTCTGAGCACCGTGCTCAAATCGGTGCTCAACTTGAGTAATAAATTTGAGTTCCGTTTCACAAATGTTCTCATACTCAATGACATTCTCAAATATCCGAGTTGAGCACGCAATTTTGAGAACGCTATGGGGCATTCTCAACTTATTTGAGCATGCTCAAATATGGCTGACCTCGAACGCCGCATTCAGCGTCTGCGTCGATTTTCTCGAGTACCACGGGTCATTCCTGATCGTATTAATCCCCTCGAAGTTCTGTCCGCATCAGAAATAAGGGAAAGATATCGCTTTTTTCCAGAATCCATTTTGTTTGTTGTTGGTTTTCTCCATTCGTCCATTGAAAGTGTGACACTTCGCTCATCACCCCTCCCACCTCTGTTGACTGTTCTATGCATGTTGCAATTTTATGCAAGTGGGTGCCATTATAACATCATTGCTGACAGACACGGTGTTTCTAAGTCTTCTGTATGTCGGGCGATTAAGAAGGGAACACTCGCTCTCTGTGGACATGTCCGCCAGTGGGTGAAATGGCCACAAACTGCCGATACAAATACCATTAAAAGACAGTTCTTCAACATTGCCGGTAAGCAAACTTGTGTAAACACGCACATGTATACTGTGACCTATATATAGAATAAGGGAAGTAACCATTGTTAAACTGCCTTATTTTTCTTTATAATCGTCTTGTCTTTCATTCTTTAGCCCCTAAGAAGTCTAGCTTTATGATAGATTGATTAATATACAGCTGTAATAAAGGCATAAATTTGAGATTTTACTTAGAGATTTTTAACAGCTTAATCAGAGGTGTAAATTGCGTTCTACCAATATTTATGTTGGCACTGTGAACTCATATCGATGTTGTTGTTGTTTTAATTAGCACCATTGAATAATTTAATCTCTCTCTCTCTCCCCCCCCCCCCCAACCGCGCCTCTGCTTCTCACTTTTTTTAGCCAGACCTTCCTTAGTTAATATTAAGTGACACCCTTTCTTAAACATATTGACCATTTATAAAGCTAGTTTGTTATCCATTCATCGCTCCAATGGAAGTTTGATAGTTAAAAAAAACAAAAACATTTTAAATATGTTTTAATGACAATATTATAACAACATTTAACAAATTTATTACTTAGTATGTTTTATGTTTTTTGCAAGTGAAAAGTATATAATTCAGATATAAAAGAATAAGTCCTAAATGTTGAACAGATTATAAATTTCTTAATTACTACCATAATATTGATTTTTTTGTTTATTAATTTTCAGGATTTCCCAATGTCATTGGTGCCATTGATTGTACTCATGTAAGGATCTCTGGACCTAGGCAGAATGAACCTTCATACATAAACAGAAAAGGATTCCACTCAATCAATGTACAGGTTGGGAAGAAATCAGCATAAATATCTTATATGGACAACACTTATTTATTTATGTGTACAATATTATAACAGATAAGAAAAATGTATAATTCTTTCTCATTAAAAACATTATGAAATGTAATATTAGTGAAGGGCTATTTAAGACATAACATAAAACCTTGTTAAATAAAAATGTTTACATAAAAATCATATATGACATTTCAAAGCAATGCTGCTGAAAAACCTTACTTCCTACAGTAAGGTAACACAAGTGTAATAGACAATATACAGAATGTTAAAATTATTGCAATTAATGTGTTGTATACTTCGATGTTGAAATTTATGCTAAATTTTAAGAAAATTCCCCATCCAATTTTGAACTTATAAATTCTTTTCTTCAAAAATTGATATTTAACATGTTTTCTTTTTAGAAATAAGAGAAATCCATTATCCTATATCAATATTGGGAAAAGTATTTTCCTAATTAGTATCTTTTTTTCTGCCGACTGTGCTTTATTAAAACAGTCACTGAGCTCTTATCAGTTAATAAATTTGTAATCAAATTTAGCAAAAACTAAAATAAATAAAAATTAATTTACAAAACAAACATTAAAGATGTTTTATTCTACATCTGGTAGTGATATAGAAAAAAAATGTCAATTTGAAAAAATAGAATGAAAAATAGTTGAACATGCATGCCCATACAAGGATTCGAACCCTCAACCCCAACTTTTTAACCCTAATTCTAATACACTTCAATTACAGCATTACAGTTGCATAATGGATTTGTGTTTGCAGAAGATGCATTCAGACAGGATCTTCTGGTTCCTTCATTTACTTTTTTATGTAAAATTAATTAAAGACTTGTGTATGTTTGTATTCTTAAAAAACACTGCCTACCCTTTTATAATTTTTAGATGGTATGTGATGCCACGTTCAGAATCACAAATGTGGTGGCTAAGTGGCCTGGCAGTGTTCATGACAGCCGAATATTCCGTGATTCTGCCCTTGCCACAAAATTGGAGAATGGTATGCTATTTGTCATTAACGGTACATATTACATTGTAATAATGATAAATTTTGTTACAGGTTAATAATTTTTATACAAAATGCACATAAATTATGGCAGTATAACAAAAAAAATACAATAAACAAAACAGTCAACTGATTTAATAAATTAATTCATATACATAAAGTGACCTCCTATGGCAATGGCAGTAAAAATGTAATTTGGGGTTTTATTGAACACTCTTCCAAAAACTAAAATAAATATATATATTAATATTGTTAATATATGGACAACAATGTGATGTAAATATTTCCTGTATAGAAAAAGAAGTTTTTATTTCAGGAGCAATAGATGGACTCCTCTTAGGTGATTCTGGATATCCATGCCGGAAGTATCTTTTGACACCCTATTTACATCCTAATGTCGGAGCTCAACAAAGGTAGCACATTATTTTAATCACTAATCAAAAGACATTTCTTACAAGTAGTTCAACCAAATTACAAGCTTATATGACTGTTGCCAAACCAAAATAGTTCTTTCACAATTTTAAACTTTTCAACTGTATATCTAAAAAATAGAAATACTGCACTATAAACAATTATGGGTCATTTTATTAAAGAATAAGAAGCTATGAATACTGCAACAAATTACTGATTATTTAAATGTTATTAAGCACTATGTGATGGACAAATGAATGGTTAGGTAAAAGAAGTTATTATTAAATAACCTCATTACCTATGATATAATTAAATTTAACCTTTGAATAGTTACAAAGAAAAATGCATAGACTCATTATAAAATAGGAATAAAATATTTGCAATGTAAAATATTTAATTATCTTTTACAGATACAATGACTCTCTGACAAAGACCAGAGTTGTTATCGAGCAGACTTTTGGAATGATTAAAAAAAGATTTCCGTGTTTGTCATATGGGCTGAGGATTGAGCCAGAACTGGCAACCTCGATAACAACAGCATGTGTCATCCTGCACAATTTAGGAATTGAAAGGGGGGATACTTTGTGCAGGGTAACAGATATCACCCTAGAGGAACCTGAGTATGTAGTCGGTGACCAGCATAATGGAGCCGCATATAGAGATGTATTTGCAAATACTTATTTTCAGTGATGCAAGTTTACATATTACAATATGAGAGAGAGACAGAGAGAGACAGAGAGAGAGAGAGAGACAGAGAGAGAGAGACAGAGAGACAGAGAGAGACAGAGAGAGAGAGAGATCTAATAATGCTTAAATGCTAAGAATATCACATGATTTATGCATAAAATTTGTTAAATATGCTATGATAAAATTACATAATAGTTTCATTAAAACAAAGACATTTAAGATAAGATGTTGATTTTGAGGAAGTAAAGAAGCATGAAGCTTGCTGTAAATAATACTGGTGATACATGTACATAGGTTATGACACAGTAATAGTGTGTTTGTAGGCTTTTAAGCTAATTAAGCTTTAATAATATTTAAGACTAAGACCTTATTAAAGCTGCAATTATTCTTCTCCAACAGGTATGTTGAGTTTATTTAACAAACTTTTCTTCTGTAAGTTATGAAGTTCTTCTTCTCTCTGTCTCCGAAGGAGAATACTTTCAATCTCCTCCTCCAGCTTCCTAATCTCCAATTTAATCTTCTTCTCTTCCAAATCATATAGAACACATTCTCTGTTCTGCATAACTCTTTTTCTGGTTGGAACAACTGTTAAAAGAAAGTGTCTCTTATTTTAAACAGGAAGTGCAATGGGACTTTGTCAACTCCTCAGCTCCTCACCACATAAGTTATTGTTCTGATGGGGTGATAACTTTCATGTGGAGAGATCTAACCGCTGACATGCACTCAGCTGGCAGATCTACCCAGACATATGGCTGTGATTTTCATACACCAGTAAATAGCTAGTAGTCAACGATGTGACAATAAGTGTGTCAGTGTTATTTAAGAAAATACACATAAATTTAGTAGAAAATGAATAATTTAAATTTACTCTACAAGCTTGTATAACATGTATTTAAGTTTTTGTTACTTATTCCATGATCAATGTGCTACTTGTTGATTCATGCATTTAAGTCAAATTCTAAATAGACAGGATTTTGGTAAAATTTTCTCTGTATAGAATGCTACACTGTTACAAGTCAACATTGTTGATACATACTTTTGGCACTGCTTACATCCTGTTTTGGGCATGTTTTCGTAACAGCTTCATCCTCTGAGCAAGGGACACTGTAGAATACAATACATTATTGTAACACACTTTTTAGGGACTATTTTGACTTAAGGGGAATACAAATGCTGACAAAATTAAATATCAACATAATGTAATATAAATAATTGTGTTGTTTTTTTTCAGTTATAGATGTATTTTATTTCTGTTGTAAGTATAACAAGTATTTTCACAGTGAATTTGTTTTTAACTAAAAACATTTTTTAACTTTTTCTTTATTATTTGACTTTGTTTACTAGTAAAATGTAATGAATTAAAAATACTATCACTACATTTTGAGTTTTGTTTTGTGTGATTGTTATTCCCAAAACTGATACATTCTAAAGAGAAAAATAAACTGCACACATTGGCACTTGTAAAAAATGCAAGCTTATATACTTTAAAGTTTAAGATAACCAAAGTAATTGATATGCATTTTATAAAGATAAAGGCTGTTTTAACACTTACATAGTCTCCTCTTCAACAACGATAGAGATAATATTTCCGTCAGGCTTAACGGCATCTATAAATTACAATGATAAATGATATTATATATAATACAACAATGAAAAGTTATATGCTTTTGAAAAATGCAACATCATAAAGTACATAACCTGTGTTCTCACACATGATACAGGGTAAGAAAAGTACATATTCTGTTTTTTATACAAGAAGCAGTATGGTTTGTTAATGGTTGAATGTTCAAATAACCTATAGGACAGTAAAATTGAAAAACGCATACATCCATTTCATATGCATACAAACTAAGTAAAGAAAACAACATATTTATGTGTTTACAGCACAATTAACTTAGATTATTTATTCAAATTAATGAATCACATCATTATATTTAAAGAAATTACAACATTATATAGCATTGTTTGATAACTGAAATATATTTTAATAGCTCGGAACTGTATTTACCTTGCAGCGTGTCAATACCAATGCCCAAACCAGACAGTGAGGGGCAGTTCACTGTCTCCAAGCTTTGGAGAACATACTCCTCAGCAGGGGTTGTTTGCACCGCTGGTCCTCCACCTGTTTTTTGCCTTAAGTCGTGCTTTTCCTTTGCTGTTGAATAAGTTAAACTTTTAAATTTGAACCAGAAAGAATGTCCTAATATTAAATGCAACTCCTAGAGGTACATTAAAGTTTTGTCAATGCACATTTTATATATATTCAAAGCAGTTGTAGTACAGAAAAAAACATCAAGGATAAACACAGTTTGAAAGCATGTGGCAAATTTTAACAAACTTCAAAAACCCAAGTCAAAACTATGCACACTACAAAATAACCCATTGACACTGACGTCAACTTAATCAAATGAAAATTACAAGCAGTTACTTGTGCTTAGTAACAAAAGAAAGAGTGTTAACAATACTAATAATATTTACCTCTGGACTTTGTGTTGTGAAACATCTTCTTTATTTCCACAGCAGATCTATTGCATGAAGATACCCCAGAACTGAAGACAAGATATGATATACACATATTAGTAAGGGAGATGAAGAAGCAGAGTTAAATATGCCAAAAATGTTATTTAAAATAGTAATGCAAAATGATGATGCTATCTGGTAAGTTGTACAGTTTCATCTAGTCGATGATAAAAAACATTGAAAAGTGTATATCTATGAACATAACTGGTAAGTGCCTGATAGCTTTCTATGACTAGATAATTTGGTATCTTTATCATGAACAGACCCTATTACAGCCAAAATTAATTTGGTCAAACAAAAATATACACAAATGCTTAATTCATATAATCTATCTATTTAAATCAAATTTGTGTATATTGTAAAATCTGGCATATCTACTTACGCATTTAACTGATCGGCAATTTCTTGCCACGCCGCCTCTTTGGCCTTCAGTCCGCCACCCACACCTTTAAATTTGCCAAACAAGACCGTCTGCCGATCGACAATTAACTCGATGGCCTTTAATTTCTCTGTTGGCGACCAGTTCATCGATCTTTTAGACATTGCCATTGTTGACAAACAGACGACAAACCGTACGCTATACTTTCCCGCAAAATGTCAAATGTACAACATTTGTACCGTGTAACGTTAAAGAGTGACCGCAAATTAGATCGCTTACGCGCCCGAAAATAATAAATTGACGCAGAGTAGATGCTCAGCTGAGCACGTACTTAAGTATGTTCGTGAAACACAAGATTAAATACAAACTCAACTGAGTCGTTTTCTATGCTCAATTCAAAGTTGAGAATGAATATTGAGTACGTACTTAAGTTTTTTCGTGAAACCGGGGCCTGATCGAACACAGCGTTGGAGATCGGAGTAGCTGACGTCATTGAGGGAACACCATCGGACCTCTGGAAACAACAACCAAACCATAACCTAGGGAGATGTTGTCCAAATCCAAGATAAGACACCCGCTGGATGTTAGCCGTGATTAAACGCATTATCCGTGGCAAGGACGGGCCAACACGAGCTGCAGAAAACTCGCACCGACTCAAATGTGACAACACGACCAATCGCGAAACTACCAACTTGAAGTGATGAATGAGAAGAAATAAAACTGTGTGAATATATTCAAGTGGATAGTAATATTCAATGACTGTTGGTGCTTTTGTTATATACATTCGCGAATGTACAATAATTAACTTCAATCAATTTCAATGTTCAAATTCAAATGCAGTATTTCATAATTAATGGAATGTGACTTAAGTATATTTCAGATTAACAGACACTTCTATTCATATCCGCGGTCCGGAGTATGTCCGGAATTATGACGAACAACTTTGGTTTATAACGGCAAACGCCGCGCGCGATAATTGACTAATTGATAATTTACGGACGTCACGTCGTTGTGGTTTTTTTTTGTTTGTTATACATAACGTCGAGTTTTCAAATAAAGAGCGAACCATACAGAAGTCACAGTACAGCACTGACACCAAAATTAAACTCTACAACAGTCTTTGTCAAACCAGTTCTGCCGTATGGGTCTGAATGCTGGAGAGTGACACAGAATGACATGAAAAAGATCACTGTGTTCCACAACGGATGCCTTAGGAGGATCTGCCGCATCGCCTGGCCGATGAAAAGTCTCGAACACCGAGCTATACAGGAAGTCAAAGTCCGAAGACATTGTGCTGGAGATAAAACGTAGGCGACACACCCTTAGAATGGACACGAATAGAATTCCGAATATAGCTTTAAGATGGACACCACCAGGCAAGAGAAAGCAAGGCCGTCCCAAGAACACCTGGAGACGCACTACACAAGTGAACTGAAAGAGATGAGACTATCATGGGATGAAGCACTGCTGATTGCATCTGACAGAGTGAAATGGAGGCAGAAGGTTGATGCCTTATGTCCCTCTAGGGATGAAGAGGATAAGTAAAAAGTAAGTATACAGAAGTACATTTTGTCTCTCTCCCTAACCACTGTACGATCACACATACCTGTTACAGGAGTGACACTTATTTTATTGAAAATTTTGAGATTTTTTCTCTCTAAAAACTTAGTGTTGTATTCTCAAACCGGAAACATTGTCAAATTTTCCTGTTTTTTAATCGATTCTCCATTGGCAAAATGTAACGATTAAACTTTTGTTTGTAAAATTTGTATAATTGTCTTATTTAAATAGACACGTAATACAAGAACACATTTTGTAACTTTTCACCTCAATTAATAGGGGAATGAATAATTCCATTACCATTTGGATTTTGACCTGCATTTGATAATACAATAATACAATATCACCGAAATTAGCTACTTTAAATTCATTAACAAGTTGAATACTGTTATTCGCCAACACGAAACATCGAAATAAAATTGTTTCCCATAGGAAACAAAAACGTGTTCCCGGTTTTCTTACAATTTATTGTCAAATCTAATTTTCTAACAATGTTACCGGCATTAGATTAAATTACCCGTAGTGCATTAGCACTGATGAATATTAATGAATATTCTTCATAATGTAAAAATGTACGCAAACAGGTTTAATATTGTCTTCTTATGAAAAAAATCAGTCATGGTTAAATATCGTCTCTAACTTTTCATTCAAGTTATACACGAAACATAAGCTTAATGTTCACATTAACCCCCATGTTATATGAATAATGCCTAGGGTTAATTACAAAGTATTATTTATAATAAAGAAGTAATATTGTTTGTTGAAATCCGTGTGGTTTTAGTCATAGACATCACCTCCGAAACATGATTCTTAAAATGATGATTTTTTCTAACCATTTAACAATAGTTTACGAACTGTTGCTAGACCGTTTATAATGAAAGTTCACGAAAAGAGTGTTTTTGTATTGTATGTTTATTTTATACTGTCTCTTCAAAGCGAATGTTCACAAACGATATGTTTTTGTAGTGTCTGTATATTTTTGTACGGTCTGTTATTAGTTATAGTTCACAAACATTGAGTATTTTTGTATTGTCTGTGCATGGCGAAAGAACACAAACAGTGTGTTTTTGTTTTGTCTCTTCATAATTAACTATATTTTATAAGAAATTTACAACTTATCTTTGTTAGAATGAAATCGTAAGGTAGTACGTGATCATAAGACATTTTGTCAGGCATCATTCCTTCACCAACTATTACTAGACGTTCCACATTTGTGTACGTGTGAGGTATTTTACAATCAAACCATAAGCGAACTATAAACCAGAGCATACGTTTAATAAAAATACAAGTAAGCGCCATAACAGCACCTTGAAAGTACAGTCACATAATTAAATGTTTAAGCCTGTTTTTGAAGTAAGAAAGAAGTGTTGTATTACGGTTTATCTTATACATCATGTTACTGCGAATTGGAAACTGGCTTCTGCTATCCTTAAAATCAGTTTCAAAAAGTTATTCATTTTGGAGTCAAATCTGATACCAATGCAAAAATATATGTCTTTGTCGTCTCAAACCAGTAATTTATTAAAAGATAAAGAAATTTAAATAATCTCTTAACTTTATTGATACACTACGTTTACTCGATCACGACCATATTGTTGATACAAAATTGATTTCTAAAATGTTATTTTTATAGAAAATTTAATGGTACAAGAATTCGTTTTAACAAGAAGAGTAATATTAAATACAAATGCTTTGTGTCCAACAAATTGACAACGCGCACATTGATTTGAAACAACCCATTGTCCATGTGTCAACTTTGATCTTATTATCGATTTCAAATATGTTTTTTTCTAAAGTGGGTTGTTGACAAAATTACCACCCCTGCGCAACAATACTCTATTTCGTTGTTCAATTCCCAGCATGTGATCGCCAAAAAGCTTATGTTTGTCAATAACCTGCGGAAAAGCAAAGATCATTTCCATTCTAACATAAGAGTCCTTGAATATCATTTGGGAGACCTTTCCACACGTAGTCCTTGGAAGCCAATCGGTGATACATGTAGCCTAAGCAGTTATACGTCGGTGACTCTACTACTCGGTTGCTGATGTTAACATGAACCTAAAAGTCTCATTCAGCTAGAAGTGCTTATTTTTTGGACAAAAGAGGGATATGAAAATATAGTTTTTCTTTCACTTTCGAGTTCATCGCAGATTATATAGGAAGATGATTAAATGCGTTAATAATTACATTCGCCGTAATTGATCCGTAGTGTCTACTTTTTATCAAATGTCAAAATTAGAGACGCCTGCTGAAAATTGTCCGTTGTATTTCTTTGTATTGACTCAGTACTAATTAAGAACACTTAATTTCGTAAAAAATAAAATCGAGGTAGTCTATTTGAGTAATTCAAATCCAGCATAAGCTGCCTGATAGAGATGTATGCCTTCTTAGATACTAATTGTATAGTTAAAATGAAATGTTAGAACCGTTTTCAAGAAAAAGCACAGTTTGACGAAAACACTTGAACTAACATGTCTCTACCTGCATATTTTTTGTTACTTCTAGTTTTAACGTATGTTGAATACACATAGGACCTTGTCTTCTTTCGTGTTTTTTTTCAACATAAAATACATGACCATTAGTGTCGGAATCAACCTTTACATCGGACATGCACCATCCCTGAAAAAAGTGTCCATTAATTAATAACAACATTGAGTTGTGTCACAGCAAAAAGCTATTGTCGTGTGTAACCTTATTTACACACGGGATGCAATCAGATTTGTTTCGATGCACACAGCCCCTTGTCGGGAATATTTTATCCGAACATGAACTCAATGACAGTTTTATTGCTTGTTCTATTTTCCGGTCTTGTTCAGTAATTTTAACAATAACAGACGCATACAGCGGCCTGTCATCGGCATCGCCGCGTCTTAGAGAGGCTGGTATTTTAGAAGCATACATTGCAACAGCGGCCTGTCATCAGCATCAACGCGTCTACGACAGGCTGGTATTTTAGCTTTTCCGCCGACTAGGGTTTGATAGCTCGATGCATCACAGGACTGAGACATTTAACGCTAAGGCATTTACCATTGATTGATATATATAATATACACTACAAATATATTTAAAATCTCTCTCTCTCTCTATATATATATATATAGTACTATTTTGCAGTATATATCTTTGCAGCAAGGTTTTATGTCAAACTTTCTTTCATTTTTATTCAAAGTCTTCACACCGATGATAACTTTCCACGTAAACTTTCCACATTTGTTTGAAAAAAAAACAACAACACACGCAATTTTATTATTTTTAAACATAATGTTTAGTCTGACGCACTTGGAATATATTCGCACTACACAAAGCTACATTTGTGCATTTTTTCTGTTACCAACCCCGAAGATATGCCAACATAAAGAAGCCAGTCAAGTTAAAAGGACACCCAAATTAATTATCAAGATTAATGTTTCTTCTTTTCTTGATCGAAGCAGTTATTTAATCGTTCTCGATTTTATGATTCTTTCATACTGCTAGACTTAGTAATTAATCACGACCAAAGCATAGTCGGGCAGTAATGTTTTATCAATTTGTTTTCAACTTAAGGTGCAATTTCTGGTCCTGGGTCAATATTTAATATGAAAAGACCAAAAACGTTTTACTTTGTAGGCGCCGCGAAATGTGTTCCAGAGCTATTTTAATGATACATAACGAAAAGTAAAAGCAAAGAACAATAACATCAAATGATGAATATCTTTACAACAAAATCTACCAACTTTAACTCTGTGCAGATATATATCGAAATTTATGAAATGTAATAGTTAACTACCTATTATTTACAGTCAATAAATATATCAATTTCACAGCCAATTAACATTTTAACTGCAATTTACACTATTGCTTTATGTACAGATAATTTTGAGGTTGCTTGCTATTTTGAATGTTGCTGTAAACACTCGACATAGATGTATATGTAAATCGCTCGTCTTATCGACAACAAAACAACCGTCCGGATATCAGCAAGAAATTGCGCATTCATGAGTTCTGCTGAAAACAAAGAACATTTATTTGGTATACTGACAATGATAATTCACCCACTCTTTGTTTTATTTTGCTTCATTAAAATGGCACTTTTATCTTTGACAATGTAATCGTCAAAGCTCGAGGACTTTATTGTCTTTAAGAAATAAGGAACTCATGAGTTTAAATATGTATTGTTGTATAACAATTTATACACACTGGCATGGTGGTCAAATGAGTAATACGATAGACCTTGAATGTAACTTGCGAAGTTCGGGTATCAACGTTGTCACTTCTTGTTTTTATCTCCAACCTTAAAAAATTAAAAATATTTTAGGCAGACGTGTTAATTAATCTTCATAAAATAGCATTCATTTAAAAAAGTAATATAAATGTAAATCACTGCATTGAAAAAAGGACATTGAAATCAAGGACCAATTTAGAAAAGGTCCCCCTGTCTGATTTGGATATAAATGACATTTTGGCTAAATTCAATCCATGTAAGTTTGTCAGCAGCCATGCCTTCTGATGGGGTTAATTAGCTTATTTTACGTGGCATTACATGATAAAAGTATACATTATTGTAAGAAAATTAAAAGGAACTTAGATATAAGACTGCATTTTGCATTTATAGACAGAATTGATATATAAACAATGTAATGAAACTGTACTTAAAAAGGATTTGTGACCATATGCCTGGTGTGATTGAATACAAATATTCAGCATTTAGTCTATAACAAGATTTACAATTAATACTTCTTTAATTCAAATGTATTTTCCAATTTCCTAGCTATGGTTTACCGAAATACATTTCAATTACAAGTATTCTAAAACTAAAACTGATGAAGATGCCAGTGAAATTTTCAGCAATCACTGTTAAAATAAGTTATTTGATGTTTTTATATACAAAGTAATCTCATTCAAATATACATCATTCAACGACTCTTAATTTTGACTCTGTCATGCTTTGACAAAACACTCTTTGCTGGTAATATAATTAAATAAATAAAGAGGGAAAGTGAGGATGGGTGGGTGGTCGATGGATGGATAGATAGCTAGATAGATAAAAGGATAGATACATGTAGATGCATAAATACATGGATAAATAGACAGATACATATAGATGTATCTTTGTATATATATGATAGCATAACTCTTTGACTTGATAAATTACTTATATAATTGTCATAATTGTCATATATGACAAGAGTACATAAAAACAGATCTCGCCATTAGTTTAACTAAATTCAACTCGGTTAATATAGTGTTTGGTGATTCGCTCTTTGTATTCGTCATCGGTTTAATTCCATGAGACTGATCAGCTTACAGCCTTAAGCCAGGCATTGGGGTAGAGCTTATTGCATTAAGGGCGGATTAAGCAGATGTTGTCTACTTGTTTAATTCCGCCAGTTTAATGACTTGCTAGTTTTGAAAGGCAGAATATTTGTTGAAAATTATAACATGGACAATATAAAATAATATAAACAATCGTCTCAAATATTTCAATATCTAAAACTTCATTATAACACATTGTTATATCAAAGTCTATAACGACTGTACTACGCGTCGCAGTGCCTTAAATCAGCTTGAAACCACTGCTATGCCATTAGGCACAGCCAGAGGTCGGAAACGACAGGAAACTTAGTTGGTTAAGAATATACATGTATTCGTTTTTCTTCTATAAAAGGTGCGTGTTTTTTAATATGTTTCCTGTTCTGTCTTGTTTACTTTCTCTTTTCAGAACGAAGATACAAACAGTACTGACAGTAACACACACGATGTGATTGCAAAGTAAAAACGTTAGAGAACGATAGTTGAACGGTGGTAAAATGTGCATGGTTAACACTAATAACAATCATTGCAAATAAGAAAAATAAATGACCGTAATGTACAAAGGTTTGGAGATTTAAACAAAATGCATGAGAAGACAGGAACTATTAGGCATTGATATAAAAATACGGTTTTATCTTTATCATGGGCATAGACGTAGACATATAATGAATAATGAGTTAACAGTTATGCCTCTCTGATGGTACTTCTTGGAGGGAATTTCATATGTTATAAGAACACTCGGCCGAAGCAAAAACAACATCGCACTGAGTTATTAAACACTAATTTGTCGTATTTTTTGTTGTAAGCACTGTTTATATGCTTACCTTTGTTGTCTTCAAAAAATATTCAGATGGTTTAGTCTATCTAAAAAGCAACCAGTTTATGAGAATTTGCTTTAATGTACAATAGTCAACCTTGGACCAGGTTTATGTAACTAACATGCAACTCACAATAGACTGTTCCGAACAATCCCCTTTTTCGTTATTTTGACATTATCTATGAACATCTACCTCCAGTATCAAAAACACAACGCATTATCAGGTGTAAAGTGGGCCAGCCATTTGTCACGAGTTATACACCTCTACGGATTTGGTGAGCCTTTCTTGTACGCTTTGGCCAACCGTTTGGACCCGTTTTTCTTTTAGACAATATTTACATAAAATGCGATAACACTTTATTTAGACAAGTTATGGGTATTCCTATTGGAACCAACTGTGCAATATTTAATTGCAGATTCGTTTTATACTGCTTTGAAAGTCTCTACTTAAAACCTATGACAAGAGGGATGATTTCCAACTGACAAGGTTTGCACGAGTTTGTACTAAAGTAGAAGATATCAATGCTAGAAACAGGTTTATTTCTTCCAAATTGTTACAGCAAGGTTTTCGATTTCACAAATTAAGGAAGGCGTTTTTCAAAATTCTTTCACCGCAATGATTTTATTGCTTCAAAGTATAATGGAAATATGAAAACACTTATGCATAAATGCATCAGCCATCCTGCATTATATGGAAATATTTTAGAAAATCAAGGTACTCAATAACTTTTCTGACCTCTTTACAAAACGTATCAGAAAATTTATTGCTGACTGTTACAACACAGGAATGCCTCGTTGTACTGCATTGCTTGCAACTGACCCTTTTACAAAACTTGCATTGCTTACTGACCGTTCCAAGGCGGTAACTGTCGGGTTTGCTCTTTTCGTTAAATGACTCATCACAAATTTGTTCTTACTTTTCGCTTGGCTTGCATGTGATATACCTTTGATATGTGCCTTTTTCGGAGTTTGGTATATGTTGCAATGCTCATAGGACTTTGTCATATATTCTTATTTAAATTACACGATGACCGGACCGGCCGTTGAAACTATATGAAAACGGTGACTTAAAGCCATAATTGGACAGTCACAGTTGGATTTCTCGGTTCTTTATCTCCCCAGTTGTGCCCTGTATAGGTAAGACAACTTGAGCAGTCTCCATGCCTTTTACGCGAGATTGCGCCATAGCTGTAACATCGAGATTTTTGTACCTTTATTATAAAATATGCCAACTGCGGATAAATCCTCGGCCTTTTTATATAATGTTTGAATCTCATCACCTATTAACTTCTCACAAAACTACATTTTGTTGGTTTCGGTTGTTTTATACAGTTCGATGATTTCATTCGTGTTGTTTTGGTGTTTTTTTTTACATTTCACTGTTGACACTTTTGGCATATGACGTCATGGCATTGTACGACGTCATTAAGTTGTTCTTATTATAATTATGTCATCGCTTTGGCTGATTTATTTCAAACAACTCTCTCATTTGAAACTTTTAGATTGCCGAGGCTTTCATCCACTAGTTATTTTGTCTATATATTAGTTCATTTAATCAGTTTTAACTGCCGATGAAGGTGCTTACTGTTAGTTGTCTCATTTGACGGAATAGTTTTATTTACAAGGTTTGTTTGATAGAAAACAACTCTACAAACCAGATATAAGCACCACAGTCGGTCCTTTTGCCGACTGATCGTTCCAAGGCGGTAACTGCTAGTTTTTCTTTTTGTGAGTTATGTCTTCTCTCTGTGTTTTTGTCACATTTAAATTTACACTGTTTGCCTTTGTCTAGATGTAGTTAAGATTGAAATACCTGATAATTTTGAAAGGACCTTTTCTTATTTACCTATTCTATCTTTTTGCAATGAAATTATGCAACTAGAAAAACAACAGCAAACTTTTAGGTAGAAAGTTTAGGCAAAAAAATGTACATGTGTAGTTTAAGATGAAAAGGTAGCAGGTGTAAATTAAGACAGAAAATGTAATTTAAGCCATAGAGCTAATTTTCTCTCGTACATTACTAATACTGTTCAGATAACATCTAAGGGAATAAAATAATTCGCGAAATGTTTTCCTGATACATTTTTATTCCTCAATAAAGTCTATTAGCCACAGTATTGTATTAGCAGGACCTTCTGTTATGTTATTAGTGTGATAGAAAATAAGGTCAGTCTGAAATAAGTCTTACAAATAGGTCATGGCATCATTATCGTATCTCTCCAATCTCTACAGATGTTAATGAAAACAAGAATTCGTAAACATTCGATACCTAGTTCGGGACAACTGAACCATGTAATAAAGTATATATGAAATTAATAAAAACGTGTCATAAAGTATATTTTATATTCTCCTCCGCTGAAAGTCAATGATCCATGTCATAAAGTATATTTTATATTCTCATCTACTGAAAGTCAATAAAACAGTGTTATAAAGCATACTTTATATACTTTTTGTTGAAATCGATGCGAGGGCTAAGTTTATGCCAGAGAATATTGTATTTATTTGTTGTTATTGGCAATTCTACAGTGGGAGTTTAATGCATGCATTATTATTAACGTTGATATGTTTGTATTTATTTGTAACCCTTGCTACTAGAGCAGTATTTTAGGTCATTGCCTGCTCATAATATCTAGGATTCTATTAATTCTCTGACAAAGTTTAAAATGACATTGATTAAGTTCATTTTGTGGTCTTTTTCAAGGACAAAGTAGGAAAATTACAGACTATAATTTAAGGGTGGTATCAAACAGATAACCTTATAAAATACACATAATAATAATTTATCGTTTATCTTGTTGGTTTTATGAAATAATATCTGACATTACGCATATCATTGTCGTCAGTAAAGAAATTTTATTAAAACTTCAATGGCAAGACAGTCTAAATCTCGAAAATTTAAATGGGATTTGTGATATTTTCATCATCTCTGTTCATGATTTTAAATGTGGGTTATTTATAAAAAAAATTTTTCATTTATAACATCTCCCCCCCCCCCCCCCCCCCTTCCGTTTTTCGTAGCAACAGCTACAGAATTTTACCGGCGAATTGAGTTTTAGTGTAAATTTTAAACCACAGACCATTTTAAGTGTTATGGATAAAGTACAGCAATGTCCATTCCAGAGATATTGTGGCTTTAATATGAATTTTTTGACAGTGTTGTATAAAGCTCTGAAGTATGGTTTTCTTCTTCTTCTTTTTTTTTTTTGAATTGGCAAGAAATTATTGTTTTAAATCAATGACATAATGATCTTATATAAATGCAAGTATGTGATTGGTTTATAATATATTTTCATGCGTATACGCTCGTATAAGTCTTCATACATGTGATCGTAACAAAATTGCATGTAAAACATACTAACATACATACTTCTCCTTAGATGGACAATTGTGAAATAAAATAATAAATGAAATACTTATTTCACTTGGGGATAAGATAATAACACGGGTGCGATGAAAGAAATCCAAACATGCCCTTAATCTGACAGTTGTTGAAAATAACATGTGCTTAACTAAAATGTTGTTGGCAACATGACTGGCAGGTTTGTCCACTTTCAGTTCAGTGTTCAGTTAACAGTTCAGCTTTCAGACAATACATAGTCAATAACATGTATTAAAACTGTTACTACAGGAAAACATTTTAAAATTAATTTGACAATTGACTATGTCCCTACTATATTGTCCTACTACTATGATGTCTAGGTAGAAAAACTGGCGCTCTGCATATCAGCTGGAAGATCTTCCCAAATGACTGCTTTTATTCAACAACATTTCGAACTCACGCACGGAAGGCTTATGATCTTAAAATCGGTGACTAACCCGATCGACTAAGAGTGTCGATTGTTTACCAATTAAGGATTTGTAATTTGAGATTTATTTATTGGCATTTATGTATTATTCTTTAATAGGATAACCTACAGAAAGTGCGAGGTTGGTGTGCTCCGTAAACTAGGTTTAAGCACCCCTGTCGGTCTCTTAGCCATCCGAGCATTTCAAGTTAGTAAATGGTTTTGTATGTATGTGCGCCTTTTGTCAAGGGTTCCTTTACATTAATATATGTCGTGACCATTTCATATTTTCCTATTCTTATAAAATGTAAAATAAAAGGTTGAGATGCTTCATGTTTATTCAATTATTTCTCTGAAATTGTTCTTATGGGAACTAGGTTTTTTAAATATGAGGATTTTTCTTGTCATTACTGTATGAGACGTGATGGGAAATGGAAATTGCCATTACTTATCGACATGACATAAGTGGTAGAAAATCCATGAAAATAAATAGCACTTTATAAAACCAGTCAGTTGTCATCAAATAGAAGTATTCACATAATAATATTTCCTGTTTTCTCATTTTTGCCGCTAAGGCAATTACCTCAACATACTTTACTTATAATTTTACTTAGATATTTTTGTTGGATTTTTGTTACTTTTCTTACGAATTGCTTTCTGATACATGCATTTCTACATGATATATAATATTATTTGCACCTAAAATAAATCTGACATTATTAAGTATTTTAATGTACCTGATAATTTTGAAATTAAAACTGCACAAATTGATAATACTTACATGTATACCATTATCTACTTTAAAGAGAGAATTTTCTTATATGACACTAGTATACATTAAAAGGTGTTGCAACACACCTTTAATGCATATCTCCAACAGAAACTGCTTTACTCTATGGGACATTTACATTTAACCAAGTATTACGGATTTTTTTCGTTAAAAACTGCCAAACAATGCCACATGCTATTTTCGCGAAATAATAGGCAGAGTCGCGTAATCCCACTGCTGAACGGAGCCATCAAATGCTTTCATGGACATGTTCAGTCCGTCTGAAAGGTAGTATTCGACAGTTTGGACTATTTATCAATTGCTCAAATAACCAAATAAGTAATTGTAACCTGAAAATGCCCTGCAGTAAGCTTTTCATTGATGCCTTTGATCTTTGTGAACAGTCAAGCATAAATCGCCACGCGCCACATACAAACAGCTATTTACTCTCAGAGCCACGCTGCAGACATTCACAACATTAATACAAGTTGTACAAGTTGAGAAGAGTAGATATATCTGACCCAAAAAAAGGATGTATGGCAGTTTTATCCACTGGCTGCCTGTGTGATAATTCATTTTTAGACACTTTGCTTTTATGTGACAGTGAATTCAACTTTCCTCTCCAAGCTTCACTCTTTTCTCTAACCACTGTGCGGTAAGGCTACGGTAAGGCGTGTCTGTCAACTGTTTAATTCTATGTGACTGATCCGCTTGCAGCCGTCGTCATTAGGAACAACAGGCAAGACAGAGTACCACAAAGTAAGCTTAAATTAAGTTGAAGCGAATTTTAATGGATTTCGTGTTTTGAAGATAGTTCACCTTAAATGTTGTTGTTTTTTAAATTATCAGGGAACGTTTTTATCACAGACATGTTAAAAAAGACAATAAACAAAAACAACAACAGCAAACAAACAAAGACCAAAAACAAAAAGGCAACAACAACAGAAACACAAAACAACAACAGCAACAAAACAACGCAATATTAATGTAATGTATTTTTTAATATTTCAACGGCGAGGTATTTTACAAAGCTTAGTATAATTTCGAGAAGCGGTTCAGAAGCACAATATCGAAAATTGAAATGGGGCATGCAATGTTAACTTAATAAACTACACTTAATGTTTTCCTGTTTATATCTTGATATTAATCAAGTATATTAGTTACAGTACTGTATTAACGGTTCTTCTTCTGTTATAACTGTCATCGTTAATAACGTCATTCTGACATGGATCCCTATAATAAGGTCATGATTTTATTATCGTATCTTTTCGATATTAATGAAACCAAGAATGCGTGAACTTTCGATGCCAAGTTCGGGATAATGAAACGTACCGTAAAGCAAAACATTATATACTCTCTGCTGAAAATCGATACGCTTGCTACGTTTATGTCTTAGAATAAAAGGACATTGTGTTTGTAGTTAATGTCTAACTAAAGTGATAGCTTTATTATCAACGTTGTTATGTTTATATTTATTTGTTACGCTGTAACGTTTCGCGGTCTTTCCATGCTTACTACATAGAAGACTCTACAAATTCTCTGACAAAGTAGAAAAGGATAAAGTTCATTTGGACGACTTTCTCAGAGACAAAATACGAAAATTGCAGTCAAAGTACAATTTTAAGGTGGTATCCTATAGTATACCTAATCAAATACACGTAATAATGGTTTAAAGTTTATCTTGTAGGTTTTATGAAATAATATCTGACATAACGCATATTATTGTCTTAGCAGAGACAATTTTATTATGACTTCAATGGAAAGAAATTCTAAACCTAGAGAATTTGATATGTTACATCTTTATCATCTCTGTTAACATGATTTTGCATGTCGGGTATTTATAGATATTGTATCTAACGTAAAACATTTGTCTTTCTCTTTACCAAGATTTTATGACCACTAAAATTTTGTGACTGGTTCATAACTATGAATTATTATATCTCCTATTTTTGCCTGTAAAATCTATTAAGTATAAATGCGATTTTGATTCCGTGAGGCTTGACATTTATGGTTGAAACTAAAAACCATTAAAACTCTGATGTGTTCACATAACACATGATCTGCCTAAATAAATACTGTTCTTGGTGTTGGACGATTACCACAACATTCATGAAGGACGATTAGCGTTTAGAGGACTTCATAATTAATTAACTCTTTGGAAACAGAACATTAATGTCAACCATTTTTAATGTTACAATATGTGAAGAGCGAGCTGACTACGGTTATAAGCCCAAATGCGGTTTTGACTGATTGGAAAATGTTACCAATATAAAAATATAACATCTTAATAGAATAATTAAGATTTCAATGGCAAAAGCTAGTTATTTTGGGGTCACGGGTCAGTTTCATTTACACGCATGTTATTGTAATACGTTTTCCTGCAAGCAAGGTCATTATTTGGGACTTTGTAAAAGTAAGAAAGTAATTACAGACCCTTTTGTATTGAAGTCTCAATTTCTTGAATTACGTAATAAAACACTGATCGTCTCCAATTATATGCTGATGGCCCAAAATCAGATACATACATTAGCCGTGCCTCTGTACGTGACAGACATTTTAGGCAATGTTCCAGTTTTACAGCCGAAGTTCATTTAATATTAGTTTGATGTTTGCTTTTTGAAATGCATGATTGGTTTGAAATTGTGGTCATTATGATAATGTCCAGCTATTAATTCTGGAGGCAAAACAATGACACATGTCTGGGGAAAATCATTGGTGAGCTGCAGGCCAATTAGACGACTTCCCCAAGTGACAGCTCGTAATCATCTAGAATTCAAACTCAGGCAATGAAGCTGATGATTCACAAGACGGCGATTCAAACTGCTCTACCGTTAGTCCCATTTAGACTATTGGCCATTTATTTATAATGTTAGATTAATGTATTTGTATTTACATTGTTAGTATTTGAAGACAACATTCAGAAGTAGCTCGCCTGGAGCGCTCCGTAAACTAGGTTTAAGCACCCCTGTCTGGTTCTTAGGCTATTTGATTGTTTCAAAGCGTTAACTGTTGGCTTTTCTCTATTGTTTTATGTCATTTCTACAATAACATGTGAGTGAACCTTTGTGCTTTTGTCTGGTGGTCGTTAAAATATTAATAAATGTCGTAATTCTGAAATTACTTTATGATATTTTCATATTCTTATAGGATGAGATGCTAGACATTGTAATTTAAGATTAATTCCTTCTTCGAAAACGAATAGAGAATTGTTGAAATTCTTTTCTAGAAATTCTAATCTCATACTAAAAGGAGTGGCGTCTATTAATGACGCTTTTTTATAAATGAGATGAAACAGAATCTGAAATCTTAAGTTTGTAATAATTTGGATCAAACGTGATCTGAAATCTTATTTATACGCATCACATAGTTGAATGGAAATCCATAAAAATAACAGCACTTTATGAATCCCATTAGCTTTCGTCAAATGGAATCATACACATCATGAAGTTAAAATGCGGACTGTATATTTTGTCATATAAGGCCACTGAATTTACCCTTCCAATGCCAAGAATTAAAGTTCCAGTATGCTCCCGTATTGCCAGGAATCGCCAATCTCCAAGCATTCGAGTATACTATCCGATGAATCATTAACTAACATACGAAAAACGTGTTCTGTCGGGTGCATTTTACGTTTTCTGGACAAATTATTTTACCGCTTCTCAACTCAACTTTATTGAACAACCACTCGCGACAACGCCGTCTGCCTTTTAGAGAAAACAAAAATTGCGCGTGGAAAATACCACCATCCTCGCTTCGAAATTCGTATCTGCAAAACGAAATATCATTGGTCGAATATATATATATATATATATATATATATATATATATATATATATATATATATATATATATATATATATATATATATATATATATATATATATAATGGGTGACGTTAATCTAGTTCTGGGTTATTTAACATACTGGGGAATTCCTGAGAATCTGATCTATTCGTATTTGAGAGCAGTATGTTTTGAGAGCAGTATACATAACATTTTGTGCGGGCGGGTCAACCCGTCTTGATGGTAGTAAAAAGGTTTATTAATTGATTCTTTAGGGTTATTTTGCATACACTTTTACTATGATGTTCGTTGCATTTTGTTGTTTAATCTTTGGTAAGAACTGCGAACTGGTATTTCAGCTAAATACAATACTATTCTTACAAATATGTTTATGTCATTGTTATAATTTGAAAATATCAGATACAATAAATATGAAAATTGCACCACTTAGTATGCCATTATCTACTTTAATGAGTAAACATAAAGAGTATTTTTATGACACTAGTGTATATAAAATGGTGTCACAGTACATCTAAGATGCACACCCCAAAGGAATCTGCTATAACTCTATGGTATTTTCTTTTATTTGATCAAATGTAATTTTGGGTTTTCCGTAAAAATACCTGTCGAACAACGTCATATGCTAATTTCGCTCGCAGTTGCTGCCTTTTTCATAAACAACTCATGTGTTATTTACCCCGCATGTTTGAAATATAATAAATCTATTTTTTGACACGAGCAAAGCAATTATATTTTTGTATTTTGTGTGTGAAGAAATTGCCTCTAACATAATGTCTGTCGCAGGGGAAAAGACAGGCTGATGAGAATATAATACGGCATAGAGAACAAACAGCATGAATACTCCTTATTTGGCATTTTCAACATCACATCTTTAACTTATAACAATTTTAACAGCTGGACTGCTTTCTACGTAACCACACTATAGTTCAAAATGAACAAACACAATAAGTCAAATTTTTTATCAAGGTCTTAAGATAAAAGTCACTAAGTTAATTATGTGACAAAACTTACTGAAGCACAATATATGATATTATCTGTTCAATAAATAACGTGGAAAATCATTGTACTTGCCAATAAGTACAGGTAACGACTTGCAATCAACGTGCATATGGAACAGTCTACCACTATGAAGTGGATTTTTGACTTTGAAAAACCAGTCAAGGTTGTTAAGAATTAAGAAATGGGTCAAGAGAAACTGAATACCTTTACCTAACTTGCCTGCATGTATATAAAATTTCTTCATATTTTTTATTTTATTTTCATTTCTCTTTCCACTGTGCGGACATGTCTACAAATTATTGTTTGTATTAATTTCACATGTATTGTATTAACATGTATTTGATGTTTGTATTCACTGCGTTGGAAAGGATAAGTCAGTTTCAACTTTACATTAGAGACCGGACACCGGACACTCACTGTCTCCAATGCGACAAGAAGGAGTATTATGGAGTTGTATGAATTGTCGTGGAACAATAAGCAGAGTCACATAGTTAAATTACAACAGGCGAGAGAGACATCACGTGATTTCATAGACATGATTAGTCCTTTTTAACTATTTATCACTTGCCTTTTTTGTATTTGTCTTTATAACACGGCGAATAATGGTCACTAAGAGAAGTTCAGCTATTTTCGTGGAGGAATTTCCCAGAAAATGTCTGAGTACTACTATCGGCACACCGCAGGTAAGTTAGAGCACCTTCATAGATAAATTGTTAAACCCTATCAGGATTCGAACCCACGCGGTGAGAGGTTATGCAGTCAGCAGAAGAGTTACAAGTAGGCGATTCTACCTCTACGCAACGAGCGTTCCATGCTTGTATTGTACATAAATACAGAAAAATATAGGAACTATCAAAATAGTTCCATCGCGCAAGAAGAATATAATCCAGACAAAACCCAGTGACATGTGGTATGCTTGACTTAACAATCATACGGCGATACTTGCCTCCTCTCTAAATTCTGGTTAGGTGGGTCTTCTTTTTATATCTCGACCTAAAAGCCTCTGCCTTATATCCACTACATTTAAAGTTATACAAGTTGAGAAGAGTAGGTTTGTAGGTTTATATGACATAAAAGTATGTATGACAGTTTTTTCTGGCCCGGTTGCCTGCGTGTCTTTGATTTTTTGAATACCACATTCTTCTCTAAGCGTCATTTTGTTTCTCTAACCATAGTACGACGTGCCTGTCAACTGTTTAATTCTATGTGACTGATCCGCTTTCAGCCGTCGTCATTAGGAACACCAATATGAGGCCAGGCAAGACAGACTACTACAAAATAAGCTTGAATTAAGTCGAAGCGAATTTTAATGGATTTCGAGTTGTGAAGACAGTACACCTTGATTTTCTTTCTCAATAACCAGGGAACATTTTTTACCATTGTCGTGTCGAAGGCTCAAAGGTACAATGTAATAAAAAGACATTTTTTTATACTTCTACGCCGGAATATGTTACAAAGTTCATTATAATCTAAAGAAGCAATCGGAAGACAATATCGAAAGTTGAAAACGATGTCAGCTGAATATACTAGACACATTTTGACTAGACTACTTTTTGTCGAATAAACACTTATTTGTCAAGTACACATTTACTTGTCGAATAAACATATTTGTAGAATAAAAGTTTAGTTATAATCAAAGTTAACATGCATATTTTTGTTTTTGTTTGAGAAAATTCTCTAAAATTTTGAAACCAGTTTTCGTTTTTAGTTTATTAGGTAAATAAGAAAAGGTCCTATCAAAATTTCCACAGATATTTAAATTTTATTTACCTGTACATAACTTCATATGTCGCCTTCTCACTTATTTTATAAACCTAACCAGTAAATAATTCGAAGCAGAAAATAGAAATTGTATGCAGAAAATTGTGTAATTGCAGTTAGAATATGGTGTAAATTTTGGCAGAAACTAAAATTTCTATAAGGTCCATTAAGTAACTATAGACGGTCAATGTCAGTTTAGGCAGGAATTTTAAATTTTAGGCATAAACTTTTCTTGTCTCCGCATTTACAGAATGATGAGGGAACATCTTGAAGAGAAGCATAATACATGAGTGCCATCCTAATATATAAATTACAAAGTCTATTATTCTGTTGTAGTTTTTATGTGTTCTTTTATAAGTGTTCTCGTGAAAAAAATGTTTTTCTGAATGTGGCTCACATAATAGAGACAGTGTTTCATTCTCGAATATATCCTATATCATTTCAGATGTATATAGATAATAATGAACAATAAAATGTATTTGAAACCAAATTCGGACCAGGTTAGCCATGTCATGAAGCACACTAAGGATAACTATTTTGGGCTAGGTTAGCCATGTCGTTAAGCAGACTTAAATACCTAGTTTGGGCCAGGTTAGTAATGTAGTTAAGCACACTTTTGTACCTACTTTAGGCCAAGTTAGCAAGGTCGTAAAGCAAACTAACAATACCTAGTTCAGGCCTGGTGAGCCATGTATTAAAGTAAACTTATGCTATCTAGTTCGGCTCAGATTAGCCATGTCGTAAATCACACTTACGATACCTAGTTTGGGCGAGGTTAGCCATGTCGTAAATCACACTTACGATACCTAGTTTGGGCGAGGTTAGCCATGTCGTAAATCCCACTTACGATACCTAGTTTGGGCGAGGTTAGCCATGTCGTAAATCACACTTACGATACCTAGTTTGGGCGAGGTTAGCCATGTTGTAAATCACACTTACGATACCTAGTTTGGGCGAGGTTAGCCATGTCGTAAATCACACTTACGATACCTAGTTTGGGCGAGGTTAGCCATGTTGTAAATCACACTTACGATACCTAGTTTGGGCGAGGTTAGCCATGTCGTAAATCACACTTACGATACCTAGTTTGGGCGAGGTTAGCCATGTTGTAAATCACACTTACGATACCTAGTTTTGGCGAGGTTAGCCATGTTGTAAATCACACTTACGATTCCTAGTTTGGGCGAGGTTAGCCATGTCGTAAATCACACTTACGATACCTAGTTTGGGCGAGGTTAGCCATGTCGTAAATCCCACTTAAGATACCTAGTTTGGGCGAGGTTAGCCATGTCGTAAATCACACTTACGATACCTAGTTTGGGCGAGGTTAGCCATGTTGTAAATCCCACTTAAGATACCTAGTTTGGGCGAGGTTAGCCATGTCGTAAATCACACTTACGATACCTAGTTTGGGCGAGGTTATCCATGTCGTAAATCACACTTACAATACCTAGTTCGGGCCCCATTAGCCTTGTCCTAAAGCACACTTACGATACCTAGTTCGGGCGAGGCTAGCCATGTCGTAAGCTTACTTACGATACCTAGTTTGGGCCAGGTTAGCCATGTCGTAAAGCAAACTTACGAAACCTAGTTCGGGCCAGGTTATCCAAGCACACTTATGATACCTAGTTGCTGCCGTGACGAATACTGATTAAAAGTTGAATGAAGAAGACTGAATAAATGGCATTTTTGTACAAAGTATGTGTAAATGAGTCAGTAAATGTCAGTTTTGATGGAAGTTTAATGATAGATTGTTGCAAATCAGCTATTGAACAGGGATGTCTTTGGCCTGTTTACCGCCAAGATTATTGACCTGTCAAGTCACCGGATATACTTTTGTAAATATTGGTCTAGACTTATGGTCAATGTGCAATTTCCTGCGGCTAGAAAATGTCTCAATATATAGTATTACAAAGTTCAGGTAAGATTTTTCTGTTCTGGAAGTAAACAAAAATGTTCTGTTGACAGATGCTTATATGAAACATATAGTGAAAAAAACTGTGTTCTTAGGCCTGATATAATGTGAAAGTGGGTGGGGTGTGCCCAAACTAAAATGTCAATATTTTCATCATTTATGAAGATATTTTGTTGAAAATTGGACAGGTGATAGATATGAGGCCATGTAATTAGTGTGTAGAGTATTATTGTTATATTATGTATATTATTATATATAGAATATATTATTTTACAATATTATATATGATTTTTTTAAAATCTGGAAAATGGCTGTTGTCACTTTCATTTTTGGTCTAAAAATAAACAAGAGGTCAAGGTTTGAAGTTGTTCAGCCTCACTTTGAATTAAACTGTTAAAATGGAGGGCTTTTTGAACAAATATCGCTTAAAATTAGATGAAAATTCTACAATTCTTGAAAATGGTTGTAGAATATGGCATGGCTGCCAAAAGAAAGGTCCAGTGCCATATGGTGTACTTAATGTCAAATTTCCAGATGGCTGGCATACTACTACTGCACATAGGCTACAATATTTAGTTTGTAGCCAGACATTGGTGTTAGACAAAGGTTTAGAGGTTTCCCACCTTTGTCATGAGCCCAAGTGTATAGAATTCAGCCATTTAAGCCTCGAGCCACATTCGGTTAACACCGATAGGCTCAAGTGTTTTAACCGAGGTAAATGTGGGGGGCATGAGCCATTCTCGCTTTGTCGACTACCCCAGCAAAACTGACCGGTAATGATATAATGCCATTCCGTCGCGTCAATGATTATATCAATAAATAATGTTAGTCGTCTTTCGTTAAAATGTCACAAGTCCCTTAAACATCAGTTTAAAGTATCTTATGTGGATGTATTAAAATGTAGGCATGTCAGCCCATGCTTTTCTGGTAAAATGGCTAAGTTTGCATGTATGACTGGTGTAAGTTTTGCCACTTATGATGAGAACGTGTCATATTTGTACTGGAAAAAGCTTTTTCAATAAGGATTTTTACCTGTAGCTGCTGTTGTATGACTGCTGTTCACTGGGAGTAAGAATGTTCATTGTTTTCTGCCCTAGATGTTGCAGGAACTGGATCCAGGCGTCCTTTTCTGTAGTCAGATGTCAGTTTGCTTATCTTCTTGTACTGCAGATGTTCACGCAGTTGACGGCCTTTACATAAAAGTCTTCTCTTAGTGGTTTCTGGTCTTTTAGCATACATTTTCTGGTACTCCTGTTCCTGTTGCATACGCTTCAGGGATCTAAGCGGCTTTGGAGACAAGGTAACCCCCATACAGCCCAGCTTCTCGACTGCACTGTTGCAAAGACCATTATTCAGTCGATGAATAGTTGACGAGAGTCTGCCATGCACGTTTCGTGAAAAGTTGACATTCTTTGGCAGGGACGCTGAAATGGAGCGGTTAACTGCCTCGCATTTCTGTGTACTGGTTCCCAACTTCATCTCCTCCAACGCGCTGATACTCAATTTCATTTTAAGTATCTCCTCAAGTAAATGTCTATCATTGTCATTCATTTGCAGATTACTGATTCTGTGAGTGGCAAGAAACATGGATCTGGTCCACCAGCTGTTTGAAACCCCACCCGAGCACACATAAGAATGACGCCTGCAGCTTGAGCAATCTCCGTCATAGCAGCTCACCGTTGCACGAAGGACATTCGGTAACTCCACTTTTATTCGTCTAACGTCTCCAGCTAAAACTTTCATTAGTTCCTTAAGAACAAGACTGCACCGAGCTTTAACATCTTGGCTCAAGACCCTTTGTTGTTCTTGTCTCTTTTCCCTAGTCTTGCCTGAAAACATTTCACTGCTAAACTTGGCACTGTAGCACTGCCTGAACTGTGCCTGACCAAGATGTGTTGGGTCTGCTAGCCTCTCAACTTTCCACATTGGGTCCAGTACTTTCATTGCCTGTGCTACCCCAGCTGCTGACCTGGAATCTCCATCTGTGGTTGCATATTTAATGAAGACACCTTGGACGCCAAGCTGCTCCCCAATTTCTCGCCCAAGCTCATACTCCGACAGTGGGGCTTGAGGGTGAATATTGGCAGTGCAGTCTTCATGTCCACCGGGGCATGTCACTTTAAAGCCCTGGTTTCTCAGCCAGGCACCAGACCAGCAAAGCTTGTTTTGTAATGCTGAGGCTATTATATACTGCTTCCCAGTAACTGATTCGCAGGCAATGCCTATAGACTGTGAAGCATTTTGCCCTGCCTTCTTCCGACTGGTTATACATGCCGAGTTGTATCGTCCATCAATGCCAACATTGATTATGTTCTCATCATGCCCTCGCTTTTTGTTGACATCCTTTACATGCTGAACTTTCGCAGACATGTCTCTGTCATTTAGGGTCTTGATGGCTTTGCTGACTCGGTTTGATGTCCTCTGCATACTCGTTCGAGATGGTGGCGGTACATCCATATTTGCCAGCAGATACCGGCATTTCGTGTTGCTCATAGGCGTGTCCTGTAGAGCTGTGGCAAGTGCGATGTTGGCCGCTGCTGGTTTTGGACCACGTTTTGACGAGGATGCCTCCTTGTACAGTTTCTTTACTGGTGAAATGTAATCACAATTTGTACATTTTAGAGAAAACTTGACACAGACGCCAACTTTGCGCTCTTCTGCAACGGTCATATTTGCCTGGATACAGTCTTTAGATTCATGCTGGTGACATTGGAAGACCTCGTTGAATACAGCCGAGTTCTTTTCTATGTCGATAAATCTCATGCCGGTAATTGATTCATTGTCTTCTTTCGACGCCAGGTCAGATGTCTTCTCGGACTTTGGTCGCAGCAGACGGACATTGCCAGAGTTGCCCTCACAGTCTAGAGTAGTGAAGCCTCTTCCATCTGCACTGGGTTTGGATACCATGGAGAACTCATCTGCAGTCAATCTTGTTGTAATAATAGGTTGCTGCCTGGAACCTTCAGAGCTGGAACTGACCATCTTCAAGCCTTTATTCCATGGAACATGACGTGCCTTGAACATGGTGGACTTCCTTGCCTTGTCGCCTTTCATTGCTGTTCATAAGCTGTGATGTGAACAATCAGAGAGTAAGATTTGTTTTAAAATAATGCTGTATGTAACTCCAGTTTTATACCTGTTTTGGCATACAAAGAAATCCACAGCTGCTGGGAGGCAGTCTCTTGGGTGGCTTCATTATGCAAATAATTATGCAAATTATGCCACATGTGGACCACTTGTGGATTTTTGTCCACTCAAGAAACTGTTGTGACAGCCATATGCCACCTCTGGATTCAATTACTGTGTTCTGTTAAGTGAGACCCATCTTATTTCTGGTTAGAGAAGATTTTTCCAGTAAATAATTTGTTTCATAAATAACTGTAAGCTGCATATACACTATTTTTTAATAAATTATTGAAATAAAAAATAAAGAAAACATGTAAATACTTTAATTGTAGGAAATCTTAGTTTTTGGTGTGATTTTCTAGTTTTTACCTATTACTAGAAGAAACTATTTTTTATTTGGTTAAAAAATTCATGAAAATAAGAAAGATATTGAAATTCTAGTTTTGGCCATTTTATTCATTTGTTCGGCCGGGGACATACAGTGGCATTCCTTTTACTGTCATATCTCTGCACAGAATTTTACAAAACTTCTAAGTGATACATCATTTTAATGGTCTTAAATTGTTCTTAAAGTAATTATTAAATTTGACAGGTTGAGGTTAAAGATGCTTTTTGAATTAAGTTAAATATTGAATATTTTTTATATTTTTTTAACTTAAACTTTTAAAAATTAAAAAAAATTAAGTTTAATGCCAAACTGATTATTTTAACATATTTTCTGGTAGGTCTCTTGGAGTACATTTCAGAGCTTTTTGTTTCATGAAAAAATTCCCATAAATAAAAAAGTTATTACATTTTGCGTTTTGGATTTTTACAAAACGAGTCGGCCATTTGCCATTGAAACGACTGCACACACATGCTCTTAAACATAGACTGTCATTAATTTGTTTCAAATGCATTCTTGCTCAAACTTGGCACATTTGCTCAACATACATTGAACATGGTGTAGATGAATTATTTTTATGATTTGAAGACAAATCTTTGGTTAAATAGGCGTCAGAACACAGTTTTATGCCCTTCGTTACCCAAGAACAGGAAACAGAACAAGACAAAAGAGTCCCTGTTTCTGCTGACGAATACTGATTAAAAGTTGAATGAAGAAGACTGAATAAATGGCATTTTTGTACAAAGTATGTGTAAATGAGTCAGTAAATGTCAGTTTTGATGGAAGTTTAATGATAGATTGTTGCAAATCAGCTATTGAACAGGGATGTCTTTGGCCTGTTTACCGCCAAGATTATTGACCTGTCAAGTCACCGGATATACTTTTGTAAATATTGGTCTAGACTTATGGTCAATGTGCAATTTCCTGCGGCTAGAAAATGTCTCAATATATAGTATTACAAAGTTCAGGTAAGATTTTTCTGTTCTGGAAGTAAACAAAAATGTTCTGTTGACAGATGCTTATATGAAACATATAGTGAAAAAAACTGTGTTCTTAGGCCTGCTGCGGTGAAACCCCGGTGTGTTCCTGATAGATGCCGGTGTAACGGTTCATTTTAAGGTCCGAGAAATTTCATGAACATGGAAAACTGCAACTGTGCAAAAAGAAGGGCACAGGCTGTCCTTGTACTAAATGTAGTTGACAATAAATTCTTTAAATTCTATATATGTTTTGAATATACATTTGTGACCTACTTTTTAACGGTTTATGATATCCACTTATTTAAGCTAAAATTCTCATACAGATTCAAACTACTAGAATTTTGCAAGTTTTACTGTTTATGCTCCATAAACCGTATATTGCTTTTACTCCAACGGTAACCCGTCCTTTACTGACGAGCGACCAGTTTCATTCGGCAGCTGTTGCGTTCCATCGGGCCAACCCGTTATCAACCGGGATCTATCGGCCTTAACCGGAAGTGCACAGGCTTATTAATCGGATGTTACCTTGCCTGCCCGTATCTCTATTGGCACAAAACGAAGCCATACCTTGCATTACTGTAGCTAGACCGGCTCAGTGCCAATGCCCAACGCAGGTCCGAAACACCACGGACAAAGACGGTTATCCTGTTAGACGCAGTGTTAAACTCCGTATATGCCCTGAAAGCACCGGCGTTGTTCCGGATAAACCCGGTTTTTATATCTTACGTTGAGTCCCGGACGTAATTAACATTTTACAACAATCAGTGCGGCTTGTCGGTTCGAGTCGGATCACCACAGTTAATCCCGGTTCATCCCGGATGCTACGGTGCCGCCACGGTTGTAGCCTCCGATGGACATGATTACCCCCTGTTCAATAACCTCGGACATACCCGCCTGTAACTTTAGATTAAGAAAAATATGTTTAATGCATTACAATAGCTTATGAAAAATGAAAAAAATACATGTCTGGATTTATAGGTATATTTTCTTGTGTCCATATACAAATATCCATACAAGTAATCATAACAAAATTGTAATGAAAACATCAAAACACAGACAAAAATGTACTGTTGCGTCGAATGGGGCGATTGTAAAATAAAGCGATATAACTGTTCATTTAAGTGTACTTGCTTATATGAAAAATAACACTGGTGCGATGAAAGAATGCACGTAAGCCCAATATCTGATAGTATAAGCTTGACCGATACAAGACCGGTTCTTGTGTCTACTGTCAGTTGAGTGCGCAGATGAAATTTTTCAACATGCTTTACAACTGTAGTCACAAGAATTTTATTTGAATTGATCTTTAACGTGTATAATACATAACCCTGATACAATTATGGCCAGTGAGACGATGTCTATCTATTGGTAATGGAGAACAACCTAAACAAATGTCTAAGTAGAACTACTGGCGCTCTGCATGTCAGTTTGAATGCATCCTCGAATGACCGCTCTCATTAAACCGGGCTTCGGACCCAGGAGCTGAGGGTTAAGTTTTCACAAGTCGGTTATTGTAACAACTAGACCACGAGCGCCCTTACGATTATTGACCAATTAAGCACTTGTAATGTGTGATGCATTGAAAATGGTTGTTTGGCGGATAAAGAGATTGTTTCAGTTAATACAGGTTTAATATCACAAGAAAAAGCTGGTCAAGATTAAAATACAATCTCTCAAACTGTGACATATCTCCACTGGCATCAATGAGTTCAATCACAGCGGAATCTCAAGATATGATCCAGCACGACCTTGAATGTTGTGGAGGCCAACGCATATCGCCTTAATCCTCATCGGTTTCTGAATAGTTTTATATTGGCATTTTAGCAATTTTATGAACGTAGTTCTGAAGGTTTTATTAAATACGGTGTAAATAATAGGATTCAAAGTGCTGGATACGTAACCCAACCATACAAATACCGTCACCATCACATGATCAAAGTGACATCTCTCGCACAGTACAGTCATGATGTTCACTATGAAAAATGGTCCCCAACAAATTACAAACGTCGCAAAAAGAATTCCCAGTGTCTTACTGGCTTTTTGTTCAGTTTTCACATTGCTCTTCGCTTGTTTTTGCTTCACGGAATCTTTTTTAGAAAATACGGAATGACTCCTACGGGAGCATATATTATGCAACCGAGATGGGGCGCTAAACGTGTGGGCGACCTTTTTGTTTCGTGGCTGCTCGTTTTCGTTGAAATCATTATCGTTGTTCGGCGTCGTAATTACTGGCGTGACTGATGTGTCAATAGAATTATAGAAATTACTCGAAGAAATTGACATTTCCTCAGTCTCGTCGATAGGAATGCTTCTTTGACGAAGAATTCCAAAATCCATACGGTATTCGGACGAATCTTGGGAGTCCGATGGAGACACCGGCGCCATGTCGGAAATCGTGGTGGCTTGGCTGTCATAGGATTCGACAGATCGTGGTTTATTTGTTTCTCCTAGAGAAGGTCGTGGTGGGTATAGAGACAGTCCAAGACAGTTGTCATTGTATTCTGTTCTGTCATGAATAACGCTCACAGCGATAGTTTCCCTATCTGGATAACTATTGCTTCGCCTTGTTAGAGGCGCCGAGTTTTGTTTATTGCCCACGGGCTTGGTTACCGACAATGTCCTATTACTAGTTGAACGTCGAATTGATTCGCTATCTCCATAGTGTTTCGATTCACACAATTTCCATTGTGAACGTAAAAGATAGATGGTGAATCCAAATAATAAGCACATAATTCCAAGCGGGATGAAAAAGGCGCTCACACTGCCGTATATAATGAAATAATTATTACTAAGAACGCACTGATCTTTGTTCAATATATTGGTCTCGTCTACAAAGCCTAGAATCATGATCGGACTACTAATTGCCAGGGACGTGGCCCAGACGAGAAATATTTTGATGCGCACTGTCCTCTTGGAGCGTGTCCGAGAAGACAAAGGACTTCGAATGGCGAGGTAGCGCTCAAGGGAGATTGTGCAGAGATGGAGGATGGACGAGGTGCACATCAGCACGTCCGACGTGATAAACAGGTCACACAAGGCGATGTTTAACGGCCAATAACCTGTAAAATATAAGCATGTATTAAGTACTTTGAATACATAAAAGGTTAACATTCTTACCGGTGCTGACCATATTTCCTTATAAGAATAATAAAGATAAGAAAACACATATGAAAATTATTATAATTGGTGGTAATCCGGCAAAAATAAGTTTATTGTAAGATTATTTGTTTAGCCAATACATTTTTATTATATTTATATAAGGTAATATTTGTTGTGTTATGGTAGGTATAATTTTATCGCCAGAAACATATTCTCGAGAGATTTACGTTCCGTAAATATAAACAAACGAGTAATTATAAACCTGTTGTAGTCTTTTTAAGGTGTGTCGATCTGCATTTAATTAAAATACGTTTAATAATGAATATATACGAAATTTAGATTTAAATAAAGAATATTTTAAAGGGGTTGCATATATATACATAAAATGAATTAAATCGTGATACTTATTTAAGCGATTTATACAAATAGCTTGCAAAATTTAACTTTAACTCGTCTTTTGATATTTAAGTTAAAGTCAATCTCATTAAAATCACATCCTAACTTTCGCTTCATTACTTTCCGCTGGTTAGGATCTAATGACATCGCATTAGGTGTCACCTCAATTTGACCTTTGATTAGCCAATGAAATCGTCGGCTGCAAATGTTAGGGTATAACTGATCGGAAGGTATGGATGCCGCCGTGTTGAAAGATAAGACGAACTTGTTCACTTCGAGGCGACCTTTATCGGTATTTTAACTTAAATATCAAAAGACGATATGCTACAATAAAACAAAAGAACAACAACAAAGGTTTTTGTTAGTATAACACTTATCATTTTTTTAAAGTTTCCGTTAGATATACTGAACAAGCTTCTTTACTATTACACTTTGAAACTAGTTTCGATCAGCATTTTACATGTATGCAAGCTATTGCATTTTGACACTTTTCGAGCAGTATCAACGGGATAGTGCGTCGGTCGCAGGAAGGGATGCCCCGGGTTCAAACCCGGATTGATACATGCCAAAGTCGCAGAAAAGACGAGGATAAAGCTCATTTGCTTACCTAAAACACAAATAAATGTGTTCTACAATTGGCCGGCGTCGTTAGAATGAAACTGCACGTAATATCATGCCAGCTATTTACGTAATGTTATTATAGTGAATGCAGCACTGTATGTCTGATTGAAGTAATCACCGCCTCCGAATAAATGAAAGATTGAAGCTATGTCGATAATTCAAATGAATAAAACCAAAAATAAATTTTGGATGTAGTAAAATAAATATAACATACCAAAAAACTCTGAGAGTATACTGAAAGGCCAGACGACAAGACAAACCAGAAGATCGGTGATGGCCAGTGACAGCAGAAAGTAGTTGGTGACGCTCTGTAGACGCTTCTCCATTGAGACCGCCATGCAGACGAGAATGTTTCCCGCCACTCCGAAAATGGCTACCGGAAGAAGTGATAACACGGCCCAGTTGTATTCTTTGAAAGCGTCGTCACTTGATGACGTCATGTTCATAGTGACGTCATTGTAATTCTCAACTGTTACATTCATGAGCGTCCAACATTGATTTAGGGTGTTGTTAAAGTTTACTCTGTGACATATCCTAATTTTTAGAGAGTATGGCGTGGCTTTCTTAAAAAAATCAAATATGTGAACTAATTATTATTAATCATTTGCAAAATCGAGAGAGAGATTAAAACAATTAAATTAAAAAAAAATCAGCACGGAACACCTGTAAGGTATGTTTTCTATTGAGAAGACATTGATATTTTAGAGAATAAAATCACCAAATAATTGTTATTTCGTTGATGTTAATTGCACAATATTCTATATGCAGCTCTCACAAATCGCACCAGTTATTAGACATTCTTGGAATGTATTAACACGTGCAAGACAAACTAAAATATGTTATTATTTAAAGAGCATTATCCTGAATATAGTATTATAAAAAAAAGGTGGCTACAGTAAAGAATGGCTGAGATGCTGTATTTTTGTTCATTTGCTTATCCGAAAATAGAGAGGTGTTGAAATTGTTCTTGTGGAAATAATTTTCTCGTACCAAAAGGAGTGGTGTCTTGTGAGCGAGTCTATCTGGTCATTATTTCTGGGAGGATACGTGATCTGAAATAGAAGTGAGCCGTCATTATATTCACAACATAAGTGCTAGAAAATCAATAAAAATAATAACATCTATAAATCCAGGAAGCTGTCGTTTTCTTTACATCATGGTGTTAAAATGCTGACATTTTTGTCGACAATGTTGTATAAATAATTCTTTAGACTGACGTTCGTTGCAGTTTTTCATGGTACTTCTTCAAAATACAATATTATTATTACCAAGTATTTAGGGTATGTTTTATTCATGCAGTAAAAAAAGATTACATGTAAATACAAAAAAAAAAACAACCCCTACAACCCCAAACAATTTATACCTTCTGATAAATTTATCTACTTTAAAGAGTGGAACTCACACGTATATTACTTAAATGTACATGTATGAAAATGTGGTGGAAAACAATGCTGCAGTGCACATCTCTAGTAGAAACGGTGTTTGATATATAATGCAAATATTTTTTTTATCAAGCTAAATGGGGTCAAAAAGTATCAAACAAATTCACATGTCAATTTCGCTAGCAATTACTACCGTGGGAAAATCGTGTGAAGAAAAAAAACGTGAAAATGAAACGCAATGCACAGTTTTTCTTGATTCACCACAGGTGTGCCTGGATGCCGCTCTCTGCTTGTATCTGTCGATGGATTAAGGTATTAAGATGTGTAATCAATTTCATGAATATTCGTATAATGTCGGCATTTAGCGTTTTACGATGTTACATGTTCGATCATTTACGTCAACACTCGGGCTTCCGAGAATAAAATCACCCGATTTTAGTTTTTCCAATTTTATCCAATAAAATCGCGTCAATTTCTTCACTCCATAATGGCGACAAGGAATCGCGGTCAGCTAAGCTAGGAAGATTTGTAAAAAAAAACCCCGCAAAATTAAAGCAAAGAAGTGTGTTTTTTCACATATTTTTGAAGTATTTTTATTTAGAATAGTATACTCTAATAAAAAAGTAGAAATCAAATGACATAACTGTGTTTTCTTTATTTTTTATTCATCCATATTTGACATGTATGACATTATTTAAAGGTCAGATTTGAGGACGTCGACCTAGTACATAAAAAATCGCAAAACTTAAAGTTTGGAAAATAATCCAGAATATAATGGTGAATAATGTGATATATCTTTTGTCAGGATGCAGTTTAGTCAATGTTACACATATAATACCTTAAATGCATGTATAATTTTAGCATGCATCCGGCGTCCTTTTGAACAATCTTAAGTGACCATGATGTACACTTATTTGTTTTAACGGTGAGATAGTTTTGAATAACAGAATAGTTATTTTCAATTTAGAAATTAGCTCTGGGAATGAAGCGAACTTTCTAAACTATTTTCTCTAATTGTTTATATCTGATTTTTATTTCTTTTTCCACCTCACGACAAGCCACTGTGTCTTTAACAGTACGAGTCCAAAACAGTCCAAAAGTAAAAAAGTGATTCAAAAGAAACACAATTTTAAACTATTTGCATATTTCCAGTTCTAATTAGATTTTTGTAAAAGCTGCTTAGGCCGTAATAACAGAGCTACGGCTTGACACAGGAGGCCGATCACCTGCGATCCATGTCTCCTGCTTGATTAAAAATAGTTATTCGTAATTCTATGATTTGCTGTGTAAGGATAGATACAGTTACACAGTTACAATCCTGCAAATCAAACACACCAAATGTTTGCAATGACATGTTTAGTAGGTTTAAACTAGATGTATAGTTGAGCGTAGTGTTAAACAAAATAACAACAATTGAAATACTAATTATTGAATAAAGCGCGCAAGAACAAAGCAGTTCACCCTCTCTAACCCCCACCCCACCCCCACAAAAACGGGGTATGTGTGACGCAACAAACGCAATACGAAATTGTCCAACACTTTACATTTTTATTACCCTAAGTATGTCTCGATCCCTAACATTTGGCTAAATGTTCGCTATTTTGTAAGTCAATATTTATCATTTGAGGCGAGTTTATGCCACATAAAAGGTGGTGTCCGACAGTTTGCCTATATTAAATATACGTACCAATATCTAACCACCGCTCTGGGGGAATTTGATCATACTTTTTGCATACCCATACTTTAGTCGTTATACTGGCGATTTTGAAGGCTTTATTGTTAGACCCTAGTATTTGCGGAAAAAAAACCCCTCTAATCATTCAGTCTTTCCAACTCTACAGAAAGAGCGATAGTGCTCTATGCTAAAAATAGATATCGACGGCCGAGCGGTTGACTTAATAAAATAAATCAGTCACGTGGTTTTCTTAATTTTAAAAAAGCGATCTCTGCAGCGTGGCTCGGATAGGAAACACCTGTTTGCAATGACGATTGGGAATTTATCTTTGACTGTTCACACAGACCTTTGGCATCAATGATCAGAACTTCACAAGACCTATTCATGTATCATTGACTTATTTGTTGTTGTTCTTTTGTGATTATTTTTGGACCAAACTGTCAGATACCACCTATAAAGTGATACATAATGATTTCTCGACCGGTGGCCGATTTCTCAAAATTCTACTAAATGGTTAGGTCATGCTTTAGTCCTTGCTTTTATCCCAACCATTTTGCTCTTTAAATAAAGTACGAAGGGCAATTCAAGCAAATACAGTCGCTTTCCGGCCAGCCAATTAAATTGGTGCCTGGCTGCCTCACACATTCTGTTGTTGCCAAGCAACTGTGATGTATCCTAGCAATTTAGCCTCAATCGTTTATTATTTTTCAAGAAGTTGTTCCTTTGGGTGCAACTGAATCTGTAAACTGTTTATTATTTGAGATGGATAAACTAATAGCCGGCGTCATTAGAAAAAAAAACTAATGTCAGACAAGACATAGTGGCAGTTCAAAACGGGGCTTTTAGTCAATTGCATGTTTTGGATAAATCAATTGTGTTTAAGTTATTAGTACAATCATCAGAGAACACGTTTGATCATTTACTCATCAAATAAAAAACGGAGTTCAAATAAAATCATTTAGAATAAAATAAGCAAAAAAATATCTTAATACTTTTATCAAGTTAAGAAAACAATACTGATAAACGGATTAACTGAATGAAATTATATCTTGCTTCCAAAATGTTTACAAGAAAAACACATTGAAATATTGACTGCCGAGTCAAAATGGTTTTTTGTGCGTATTCCGATTTGAAATTCCGAAGCATTCCGACAGTGTCGGAATTACACACCATTTGCGCCGTTTATGGTCATATACAGAAAAATCACAACGATTACCTCGTTTTCCGGATTGAAAAATTTCTCTGAGTGCAAAAAGCGAAAGCAAATTAAAAGTAAGAGTTCAGATATATTTATTAACGCTCAATACGGTAGATTTCTGATAAAATATAGAGTGTAATTGGGGTTTAAATCCATTAAAGCAATAACCAAAAATGTTTTAGATATTGTTTTATTGCATTTTTTTCGCATTGAATTCTTTTAATACTTAAAAATAGTATTTCTTGTTTAGTCAATTTTTCTTTGTTTGATACTACTAAGACAAAATATGTTAGTAGTAAGTTGCAAAGCTCATTGTAATATAAAGTAGCTATTCAAAAAGCTCACAGCACACGCACAAAACACCTTTGGTCCATTCTACAAATAGACGTTGACGTCACTCGATTTAGTCACCTCTGTGCGATGACGAATTCACAACCTAGCCGCTTTTGGAAGTTTGTGCTTCCTCATTGAAAAATAGTTCCGTGTATTAATATAAAATTGTATATATACATATACATGTAGGCCTATATTTCCATTTAATTGAAACTTTTTATTGGTATTTAGAATAGTGTTCAATAGCATATAATACTAAAAACTAGTCTTTTGTTGATTAGATTAAAATACTACGACAACTTTAAATATGTTTTGAAGCCTTCTTTCGCTTTCAACGTACGTGACTACTTTTGTTTGAAAGCTTTAGAATGGGCAATCTTTTGACATCAAAGGTTGCCAGGGAAGTAGAAATGACACATTTGCTCAAACTATGTCACCATGTCAGCTAAACTGCCTGAAAACTACGGAACCCTGTTCCTGTCTTCGGATAAGCTTTGGAGTTTCATGCAGTGCATTTTTAGATATGTGTAGTAGAAACTTTATATGATGCGGATACATACGTCATTACTATTCAGTGGACGTTGCATTCTATGTGGTAGCAGTTTCTGTATACGCTGTTCATGTGTTATAACATGCAGCGCATGTTTATGTATGAGCGATAGAAAATCGGTATGATGTTGTTGTTTGATCCATGGTGATGTTGGTTTGATGAATGTTGCTGTGTTTTTATATTATTTAAAGTAGTTTTATAGATAAAGCTGTGGTTTTAAGATATGTCGTTGTAGGGTTCATAAATGATGTTGTTTTGTTTATGATGTTGTGGTTTCGAAATATAGTAACGTTGTTGGGAAGCTTTGATAAAGAGTTGCCAGGCCAATTTGCTCCAGTACGGACTTCAAACAACTATGATCATCGTAAATGTTGGTCACATGATTTGAATTAGAGAAGCGCTCCATTGATTGGGCGGTGTAGAAGTTAAAATCTCCAACCCCGTTCGTTTAAAGACGTATTTTCCGGAATGTGCCGGAAAAACACCATCATCACATCCAAAACTCACCGCATATCGTGTCAGTTGCACGATGCAGAAACTCAGGTCAAGGTAACCTACCTAATCACATTAGTTTGTTGTTACGTTTTAAATAATGTCATTTGAACTGACCGCATTATTAACATTCTCGACTAACTAAAAAACCACAAACCACCATATACGATAGTATTCCGTGTTATATTTAGTCAATGTACTTTTCATTACTTAGTTTACATCACGTTGTTTTTATGTTCTCATACATTATTTGACAAGGACATGACCCCATATTAATTTTCTATCACATTTATCAGAAAGTGAACAAAAAAATTATAAGCATCAATACACCAAATACAGAAAAAAAAAATGTCTACGTGGAATGAAACATGCATTGCGCATAATGAGACATGTACCACATCATATTTAGTTTCTACAACATAAACAAAACAATGTACTGCATGTTATTCAAGAGCGTATGCGAAAAGCACAGGACCATTTTCATTTTCTATAGAATATACCTAGTCATGCACTGCATATTATAACATATATACAGCATATAGAGAAACGGAATGCCATGTGGAATGCAATGTGCACTGAACATAATGACGTATGAACCACATCATATAAAGTTTCTACCACACATATTAAAAGATGTACTTCATGTAACTCAAAAGCATATCCGAAGATAGTTACGACGTTCCAAAGGACAACGGTTGTGAATAAAAATCATGTCATGGTTGTACTACCCTGAAACTGAAACTGTTTTATTTGATTAAACGCCTATTTTTATACAATATCATATTCAATGGCGTTGTACAATAACTAATAAAAATCAAAACGAGACATGCAAAAAATACAATAAATATTTAAAACAGAAAATTTAGCTTATCACTAAGTAAAACCCACAGAATCTAAGATGTTAAAACATTGCAAGATAAACATACATACAAGTATATGCACATCAGTAAAGGTTCATTGATTTTTAAAAGTACTCGAACTTCCCCATTTTAAAACAGTGAATTAAAATTACGGAAATAAAATGTCTTTAATACCTTCTTAAAAACATCTAAAGATTTTGATTGTCGCACATCTAATGGCAGACTGTTCCATAGCACTGGGCCGACGGTACAGAAACTTCTGTCACTGAAAGTCTTTCTTTTATTAAACGGAATGTTATATAATGTTCCACAATTTGCAAATCTTACCCATAATCCTTTGATACGTTCACGCAGACTATTCATTTAGTCGTGTGCTGACACACTGCCTTTAATACTTATTTGTGATGTCAAGTTGTATTTATAAGCATCGGTAATCTAAATAACTTCTTTAATTAAAAAAGTACATCTATTTCATTCACTTGAATAAGAGCATCTATTTCAAGATAAAATTTATTACACAATTCAAAAAAAAAAAAAAAATTAATATGCCCTTCTTTCACTATCAACGTCCATGCAGGCCTGTTCAATGATGCAATGTTAACCTAGGTTGAATATTATTTGTGGCAGTAAATGGTTTAATTAAGCCAAAAATGTAACTGAAGGCAGAGACTGTTTCTTGGAACAGAAAATTACATAATGTTAGAATGTAATATGGGGCAGAAAATGTAATTTAATGCCTAAAATATAATTTTGACAAAAATTTTATTCCAGGAAGACAATGTAATTTGAGACAGAAAATGAAACTAAAGGCAAACAAGGCATAAAATTGTGTTATCTTAGGCAGAAATCAATTAAGAGGCAGACGACCTCATTTCTTTATACAATAACATGATTGTTCCGAGTACCACATCTATAAAAGCATGCGAGATTGATCTCCTGATACAGGGGCGGATCCAGATTTATCATTTACATTTTTTTTTGGGGGGGGGGGGGTGTGGGTGGGGTGTGTGGGGGCGGTTTATAAATCAAGATTCATTCAACTTTATCGCAGTAAATGCTACATCTATCTACACAGTGCTGAGGGACCCGAACTTCGACCTAAGCAATCAACAGACAAACGTTTACTTTGAAAGCTTAGTATTTTTTAAGCTTACATGTACGCGTTTTTTACAACTCTTACTCTTTCTTCTGGTTGGTGGTGGTGGCGGGGGGGGGGGGGGGGGGGGTGCATCCTCCATTTCCCCTGGATCCATGATTAACTGAGAATGTCAGCTGCAGCACATAGTAGTATTAATTCTTCTCCTGAGTATTTTGATTGTAATAAGACAGTTAAAAATGCTCTAACAAGGTCATAATTATATTGCCGGGAACCATTTCAGACGTCCACAGATAATAAAAAAAAAGAAGAAGGGTATAAAACGTTCCGGTCTCACTAAGCACTCATGCTACTAAACACGATTGGTCCAGACATAGGCACAATGTGTAGATCCTGGTCAGGCAATTCCGGTTATTTGTCTGGTCAGGAACTACACTTTTAATGCTTTATCTGAATCAAAATACATTTAGTTATGCATTAATTTGTTCGCAAATTAACTTATGAATCCCCGATAAATAAAGAATACATAGTTGGTGCCGAGAATGAGAACGTTTATCTGGTCGGCGAGAAGCGAATATGTTAGCTTTTGTGTTCGATTTATCCTGCTTTTTATGTTTTAAATGAAAAAAGGAAATCGGTAAACAAACGAGAAAAAAGAAAATATAACGGAAAAGTAATAGCCACTTTATTCCTTTTGCCAGACATAAACCTCCGTTCAATAATAATGATTTTTATTCTCCATGCCAACATATATACATGTTAAGAAAATTCTATGAACGATTACATACATCTTCGAAAAAACATAACTTACACGTTTGATTAAGAGCGTTTGAACATAACTAATGTAAACAGTGTATTCATACGCGTGGTTTGGTCACGTGACCTATTGACTGTGTATCACTAAGTTTATTCGGCAAGGCTTTATCCTGCACATCTACACGTAAAAGCAGGATAATTAACAAACGGAGCGATTTACTTCTAAAATGGTGCCAGCAAATGAACATATTTGTGGTTGTTTGACAGGGTAATAAAATAACTTATTTATTAATAGTTTGCTATAAACGTCGTTATGTTATTTACTACGCTGTTATTCGAGAAATCTTTCCGGGCTGCTGAATGCTCCCAGCTTTGAAGTCTATAAAGTATATGGCAACATAAAATGTCAACATAATATGGCATCATTAAATGGCAACATTAATGGCATCATTAAATGGCAACATTAATGGAAATGACGGTATCGGTGCGTTATCCGTCATTCATGGAGTCTGGCCAAAATATATACGTGTATAACACTAAACAAAGAGATATGTCAATAAATATAAAACAGAATATTTGGTAAATAGTTAGTCACATACATGTCTTGTTTGATTTTCGTTTGTTACATCGCCTCGACAGAATTATAATGATATTTGCGACGTCCAGATAATTGACCGGCCGCAATAATTCAGGTGGTAGAGCGTCGGTAAGCGGAACGGGAGGTCGTGTGTTCAAACCCCGGCCGGGTCAAACCAAAGACTTTAAAGTTGGGGCTAAGGGACAGCATTACGCCTCGTCGGTGTCAAAATATTGGGCCGGCCGGGCTTAGACACTGGGCACCTCATAAGTGCCCCTTTGCTATAATGATAGAAATGTCGCTGCACAGTATCGGCAAAAATGAACGGCAAATCCAATCCCATCCAGCTTATTAGGGGTGGAGGAAGACTCCAAACGTATGTCCGGGTATATATAGCGTCCATGCGAGTACTGGCTGCATTACATGAAGGGTTGCATTGTTAGATTTATTATGTATTTTTCCGATCAATTCTGAACTGATTATCAGGACTTTACATAGGACTTAAACAGTTTTCAGTTTGACACGTGAGCTGCACTTCATCTCAGATGAATATGTGCACATTAAAGTTGTTCCATTCACTTGACACTGACGTACTTTTAAAAAGAAGGATGGCGATCAAAGTTCATCTAATAGTCTTATCCAAGGCACGAGAATCACAGCTATACTGTAGCAGTTTCACTGGTAGTTCGTTCACAAAGCCGCTATACCTCAGATAGTAGAACGACCCGCTAGTATTGGGTAGGTCTGTGGTTCGAATTCCGTCGGAGGTTCACTTTTTCCGCTTCTATTACATTTGGTGCCATGACCTACTGCATTAGCCTGTTTGTAATGCAACGGTGCTGAAGGGTAGAACCAGGGATGAGATTCAGGGTGAATCTCATTGTGTAAGGAGGGAGGAGTGCAGCTGTTTCATTGGTAGTGCGTTCATAGAGCCGCTGTAGCTCAGTTGGTAGAGCGACCCGCTAGTATTGGGGAGGTCTGTGGTTTGAATCCTGGTGGAGGCTCACTTTTCTGTTCCTGTTACCATATCACATTCTTCAATTTTTCTTAACAAAAATCAACAACAAAACAACAACAACACAAAACAGAAGAAAATCGGGATGTATTAGAATGTATTTTACATTTATCTTAATGTTTATACTTCGCTTTAATGAACATGATATTGTACATTATAATTATATTTTTTGACGAATGTAACGATTACTTGTTTTATATTTCGTTTGCTATGTTGTTTGCCACTCTGACGAAAACTTAAAATTCAAGAGTTAACATGCATTGAAATATAAAGTTCTTAAAGCACTGTTTTGACAGAACCAGTGGCCTATAGTTTATCAGTGCGTAGATCACTTCATTTGTATACCCATCAAACATCGCGTTTTCTGACGTCATTGTGTTTAAGGAGGATAACTCCAACTGCATCATCACCCGAGATATTAAGAAAACTGACACTCGTTCACATTTGTGTCGATAAGTGCCACAGTCATCTTCAACACACTTTTTATATTAAAACAACAACAACATTTTATAAGACATGCTACAAGACAAATGTTTGTGCTGAGTGTAGTTATAAACGGTAAACAGTAGTATCTAAAGACCGCAAGGATGAGAACAAGTTCCTTAACACTAGACCAAATCGTCACCCGTTGTTTTCTGTAATGTATTTTTTAACAATATTATCCAGTGTTATATGTCGTCGTCTGACCCGCTATACTCATTCAATGTTGATTTATGTAGGCCAGTGCCTCTTTACAACAATCAAATTGTTTTAATTTTTCAAGAAACACTGTTATCATAAAATGCATTGCACATGCACCTTTTTAATAATTTTAAATAAATGAAAAGTCTACAATAATATAGAGATTGTTACCTTGTTGTCTATGAATATCCGTTACACACTATCAAACACAATACTCTGTTACTGTTTGTGGGGTTAGTATCTGTTGTGTAGACTTAGTGAAATATTCTAACCTGGCATCTCGTCCTATTATGACATTTTACGGTAAAACAGCTGCACTTAAAATACTATGGTGAGACAAGCGGGTCATAATTAATTGTTAAACAGTGTTGTTGCAGAAAAAACAAACACGGCAATTCTTTACACGGTTTTTGCACTATGTATTTTTTATTGAGATAGCAGGCGGTATACTCAAATATTTGCGTTGATTCTTGGATAAAACTATTTCAAACAAAAAGGTGCAGCCACCGAAAGAATATCCTCATCCTCATAATTTTATCATCACCACCACCACCATCATCATCATCATCATCATCATCATCATCATCATCATCATCATCATCATCGATGATGATGATCATCACCATCACCATCAGCATCATTATTATTATTATCATCATCACAACAACCACAACGCCACCATCTACCACCAGCACCAACAACAAAAACACCTACAACTGTACATGTACCCACACGCTATTTTTTCTGTTTGTTGTTTAATTGGAGTTTAAAGTACCTTAACAATCCCGCCATCCGAAAACGTGTTTACTTATCTTATAATAATCCATCATAAGTCAGAACAATGCATGTTATTACTTTGCTTTAATCTGTAAGTCCAAAAGATTAATGACTACCGCAGAAAAAAACTGTTCATACTGAAAATGTCATAATACTACCCTGCAAGGGTTTCTTTCAACTAGTATATCCTCAATAAGCCTCTCTCATTCTTTATTAGTCAATCTTGTGTTTGTAACAAGAAAATATTTATGTTACGAACCAAAGACAATTTGTGCTCTTTTTAAAATCCAGATTCCAGATAAATGTACATGTAAAATGATTAGCTTTTATAAAATAATTGTTTAAGTCAATCTACCCGAACAAATCAATAATTAATTTCTTGTTTATGACAGTCGATATATTCTCTAATGGAGCTAACCATTGCTAAGGTTATCCTGAACGGTGTCATTATTGGTGTGGTACTGAATCGATAAACAAGTAGCAATGCTTTTGCAATTTTACATCGATTTAATATAAACCTACATACCTAACTTTATTAATGACTATATATGTATTTTATGGAAATGTAGGTTTCTTTCCCTACTCAACGCATTTATAATGTGTCTTTGTTTCGTTTGATTTTGAACTGAAAATAATGTTTAATGTCTGGATTTATTTTGTGTATCTGACAATGCTTATCGAATTGTATTTTTACCCTTTCAGGACCACCGTATATAGTCACATCGAGCACAGCTGCCAAAGGTTACGTGGCCTTGGGCAGCGTGTTACAAGTGATTTACGTTCTTTACGTGCATGCTAAAATAGGTGTGTGTGTGCATCACCTTTGTCTGAACTCAATGAATACATGCAATTTTACTTTTATTTTCTTGTTCTTGTTAAAACCATGCTCCTATTTCCCTACTTATCAACATTGCAACCTAAGGCGTTTATTACAGTTCATAGTCTCAATGTTTGAACCTCGTAGGGGTAGGGATAGGGGTGGGGGTAAGCTTAAAACGGGTTAAGTTTAACATGTTTCGGGTATTAGGCGATTTTTTGATGTACGCTGTAATAGATATTTTAACTAAGTTTCAGCTCCAACCTCATGGTTGTCATAGAAACATGCCACTTGTTGCTTAATTTATGGAGTGGCATATCAATATTTTTTAATTAAAAATATGTAAATACTATTTTAACACATAATAAGCAAATGTATCCAATATTTTTAGTAAAGACGAAAACGACTATAAAACAACAGCTTATTCTGCTTGCATTGTATAAAAAGCTACGGGAAGTCGTAGTTACCCCTAAAATTTATTATTTTTTTGAAATATAATCGCAGTTGTTTTTTTACCGCAAAATGCAGATGATTTCGTTTCTTTATTTTTTTAATTAAAAGTTCGGACATATCAGGAAAAGAAAAAGAAAGAAAGAAAACACACACCAACAACAAGGTAATAAAATGAACTTCTTGTACTGGCTGAAACTATGCCATTGAAATTTACAATGCGCATTAATGGTGTCCTGCATTTCACAGTGGTGTTTTATTTATACGCCGAACTTTAAACACCATTATTCTTAAAAGGGAAATAAAAAGCGCTTGGTATTTATGTAGGACCAACGCGAAGCCGTCAACAGTTTTTATTCTCTCACGACCAGTGCAATCTTGTGTTGTGATATCACTGCATGTGGTATCAGTACCATAGCAAAAATATTTCCAAAATACCGCAGCTACTTTGGCAAACCAAACCTTCAAGCCACGTGAACTTTCTTTATTACAATTTAAAATAGTACTAGGATTGTAAATGATACTAGAAAACGTTTTGTCGATAAAGTATAATTAAAAAAAAATATACCAGAATACGTTTTTGTCTATAAAGAGTGAGGTATGAAAATTCTAGCCAATGAACATGGGAGAAAAACAAATTAGACTCGAACCCGTAACCTCAAGACATGTCTCTACCTATTGCGCCACATGGCATATATTGTGTTTTGTACATTTTAAATACATAGTGATTTTCACAATGTTTAGCAGATTATATAAAACTATCAATAAACCGAAGTTATTATTTTACGCTCGACTATCCCGTTTTATTACATTCGTCGCCTGTGGTAAACTTTCTGTCGTCTTATCGAATTGAATAGAACAAGAAATGGTCTATCATAATACTGCTAACAAAATCCACACTCTTCAGCGTGGAGACTAGAAGTATAACAATGACGTCGCCATTTTGACAAGTCTGTCGAACCAATGAAATAGCGAGCTTTATCATTGGACTGAAATCTTCCTCGGATTATGAAGCGACCAATGAAATATCATTACCAGAAACGGCTAAAAGTGAACTAAATATCCCACGGACGATGAACGGTGAATAACGGGATGGATCGGTCGTGGGTGTCCGACGATGTGATAAAACCGCCGTTGCTTCATAGGTCAGGCGGATGACCTACTATTTTTTACTATTTTTTCCTCCCCGACCGGGATTCGTACCTTTTTGGTGAGGAACCAGTGAGATTTTTAACATATTAATGAACCTATATTTTCGAATTTTCACCCTTTTCATATGCGTATGGTTTATTTCTTGATAATACATGTACAGCTAGAAATTATGATGGCCTAGAAAGAGCATCTTTCCTATGCATGGCTGTCATCCAAAATCCTGTTTTTGGAACGATAAACCAAACACAAAACAAAATACATTTAAACCAATCAGAGATTATAATTATTTGAAACGATTTTCATTGTGGGGTAACAAAGTTTTACTCTCTTTGACTGAAGAATTTCCTTCTGCGACAAATCGTTTAAAAACAACTACAAATGGGTATGCTTTATGGAAAAAATTAACATGCGTAAAACGAACCATGTAAGCTCAATGAAAAGGCATCTGAACGTATTGTACATGTAACTATTCCGCCACTTAGCGAGTTTGTTCGAATCCCGGTGAAGGCGCTAATTTTCATAGGCAGGCGGTGCCTTCTAACTGAGCTGTGCTGCGTCGAGTTTTCTACCCAAACATTTGTCCGGGTCTTCTCTCTCCAAAAGTGCTGGAAGTCACCAATATGATCTTAATGAGAGACATTAATGAATAGTCTCCCAGAAATTATCCCTAAATGCAAGTAGGTCCTTTCAGTTTTTTACTCGGTTTTTATGCTTGTGCTCTTTGGAGTGAATGTTGACTTTTCTTCGATTCTTGGTGTACCCAGGTTAACAATCATCAACACAAAGTTCTATTTTCTTTTTTTAATAACATGTCTCTATAAGTATTTAAATAAATGATATTTATGCAAAAGTAAGAACTTTTATTGTTTGTAATTCCAATATCTACGAAAGAAATGGCGATAAAGTTCCAACTAATAGGACATACTTACTGTTTGGAATACCGCAAGATATTAACTAACAAGGGAGACAATTTCTACTTGTTTTATTGCCTGAACCGAAACAAAAAGTTGAATCAAAACCGAAAGGAAGGCAGACGACAGGGTTATAACAATAGCTCCAATCTCTTCGAAAAATGAACCTAAAAAGTTTGTATAATGCAGACGACAAATGACAACAATAAGACAGACTGTAAAATGAGCCAACTACTTGCATAAAGCATCTTGAAAAATTAACAGTGGTTATGACGTTTCACTGCAGCCTATTCTAGTGAAGGCAGCATTATAATTATCAATATATTATGTTTCCAATGATCACAGACTCCAGATAAATGAACTGTCGGGTCGATAAAACAAACAAGAAAATCACAGTAATTCTGTTATCAGACACCCGAGGCTAGATGACCGAGTGGAAGAAAAAACGTTAGGAATGGGTATAATTTGTCTCTGCACATAAGAACATACTGCATCCAACCAGTAATTGAATGGTCAGTAACGATTGACTGCTGAGAATAAAAGGCTTAATTAAAGGCGGATAAATACCGTCTTCCTGAAATAAAGAGTAAACCCCGTTGGACATTAGCAGATACATTGCTACCACTGGGAGCTTGAGTTCGATGATTTCCTGAATATTAAAAACCGTTCGCAAATAATGACGTTTTTTCTATTGCTACTGAAAGTGTTAAATAAAGGTAGTTAATAAAATTGTATCTGTGTATGTACTTCAGTAGAAATATTTCTAGATTTAGTTTAAACCTATTTATTTATTGTCGATTAGAAAAACAAGTTCTTTCAACGTATATTAATTCCTCTCGACTGTCCACTTCCTGGGTAGAACCAGTACTTAGATACTGAAAACCTGGAGCAGTGTGCAGTAAATAGTCTTGCTCAAGGACTAACATACCGTAGCCAGTTTCGGGGTTCGAACCGGGGACCGTCAGATCCGGAGTCCAACGTCTTAACCACTAGACGAAGGACGCCCACATAGATTTGTACACATAATTTCAGATTCGAGGACATTACCGACAGATAAGTGTGGTCCCGTCGTCAAGTCACATTGTTTTGGCCTAGAGATTCTGTGCCACTGTCTTGCAACCTACTTCGTAGGGTTATCGTTCCTTATAGTTACATACACCCATGCAATAGTTTCACGGACAGGAATATTTTGTATTCAAATAGATCGGTTTTCATTTCATTGCTTGCATTCGAGAAACCCATCAGGAAGTGTGATGTTAGAGCTCTGTAAAACCGGTTCAAGCACCCAAGTCGGGCCATTTTGCCGACTGACTGTTCCAAGGCGGTAACTGTCGGGTTTGCTCTTTTTGTTATATGACTTATCAAAGATTTGTTCTTACTTTTACATTTCGCTTGCATGCGAATACCTTTGTCCTGTGCCTTTTCAATTGTTTGTATATGCTGCAATGATCATAATACCTGGTCATATATATTGCTATTGATTAAAACTAGGATTTATAGATTATCATTAAAACAAATGCTTAAGTCATTGCATGGCATGATCTTAGTGCAATGATGTAAGTCAAAAGTATGAATAAAACTGTTCTTGTAAAAATTCTTCACCGCCATAAAGCTGGGCGTCGTTTTGTTTTGCTGATGTTAAGCATTGATTTAAACCTACAACAAAGACAAATGTAAAAGAAAATGGCAGTGGACAAGAATGGATTCCTTGAGAAGCTAAAGTTTGTCTAAACCTTGAATAAAACTGGCTGTATTGCAAACCAAGGCGCCAAACATTTTTGCAAATTTCAATGACGAATTTATAAGAACTGTCACAGAGCATGAAACCCGTACTCAAGTGCTTGATACACATATGTTTTCCAAGATGTCGAACCAGGGCTATACTTATGTTAGAATTGACTATACGTGTAACTGTCAACTCGGAACTATCAACAGGAAGACGTTTGTGAGGTTTTGTTAAAAATGAGTTGTTGTAGTATGTAAGCTTGATAGTACCTGCACTCAAACCATAATCTTGCATGAGTGTGCACATATTATCCTATAAGTCAAACCAGGGTAATATTTCGCATTAAATCTATACTATGCATCTTGGTTATGTCAGTAGTAATGATCACTAGGAACACATATGTGATGTTTCATTCCAATGTATGCACTGTTTTATTGAGTTACGCGATTGGCAGTTTTTACACTCAAAACTTTAACCTGAGCATAACGGCATCTGGAAAAGTTCTCAATATCCATATTATTGTCATATTCATTTAACAGTTGAACTAAAACTGGTTAACAACATGGAACAATGCAAACCCTAATATTTTGCAATGCCTTATGCACTTTATCTGAACAACTTTCAATCCTTTTAGCGATCAATTTTCTTGATAAAAAGCTTTTTCCACTTGTTCTATAATCTTGTGCCATATTTCCAACCTTGCCCCTTGTGTCTAGACACATTATCAATGGCTTCATTGATTCCGAATGATGAATGATGTGTTTTGCCCATTGAGATGTTCGAATATTGTTATCACTTCTGCATCGGCGTCAAAAAACCGGGGGTTTGTTTATAAGTTGATAAAAATGAATACCACGCGTTCGTTACATGTAAGTCCATTTAGGTAAAAGTGCTGCAAATGGAAAGTGAAATGGTGGATTGATAAACCCAACAAACAATAACATTTGATCGGTGGTGGGACGATAACCCCAACACACAATGACATATGATTCGTAGTGGAACGATAAACCCAACAAACTATGTAATACGATCCGTGGTGGGACGATAAACCCAACAAACAATGGCATATAATCGGTGGTGGGGCGACAAACCAAACAAACAATGCCATATGATCGGTGGTGGGACGATAAACCCATCAAACTTTGTTATACGATCCGTGCTGGGACGATAAAACCCAACAAACAATGGCAGCCAATCGGTGGTGGGCAGACAATGACATATGATTGGTGGTGGCACGACAAAATGAACAAACAAAAACAATCATAAGATAAGTGGCAGGTCGATAAACCTACCTAAACAAAAACATAAACCCAATAAACAATGACATAAGATTGGTGGTGGGTCGATAAACCTAACAAACAAAGCTTTCAAAATGTTGTTGGGACGATAAACCTTACAAGCAAAGACACAATGACAGTAGACATTTGGTTGGACAATAAACCGAACAAATAACGACATGACACTAATAGTGGGACAATAAACCTAACAAAAACATCTTTTAATGTTCGGTCAATAAATCCAACAAAGAAGAAAACAATAATATCGTCAATCAAATTTGCATTGATGCAAAAATATTGCCTGTATAACATTTTAATGTATACTGGAAAAATAATCAATGCTACTGGTATGCTTTAACTTGTATTTAACATAAACAATATTTCTCAATTACCTCACTTCGTAATTGTTGTAAATATTTGCAAAACTAACACCCATTTTAAGAATGAAAAAAGAAGTCTTCATATATTCGAACTGCTTAAGAACCCTTGATTTATGAAATATTCACAAATATCGTTCATTTGCGCAAAAGAAGACTGCGTTTCACGAAAATGACCGACTGCAGAAGAAAAGACCTCATCAAATTGGTGGGGATTTGAAGCAGACAGTAAGTAAAGAATGAGAACCGATGGGTCATTTGTATAAGAGATATTACATATATGCTTGGGTCAGACTTTTATCATAATGAAATGGCAAGCTGTCAGGAGCGATCAATAAAGGTCAAGGTTATTTATAAATAGCCTTCTAACGTTATTGCTTTATTAGTTCTATTTTTTTTAGGTTTCAAAAAGAATTATAATAGGTTGAGAAAATGGAGCATGAATATGATGATTGTCAACATTTATTGACAAAAATAATAAAAGCTTTAATGGTATAAATATATGTGTAGATTTAAAAAGTTCATAAATCTTTTCGCATACCTTGTAATAGATTATATCGGTATATATTACTAAATATCTTTATTGTCGATATTGTCCCGATTAGGACAAATTTTGTATTACTGATAAACGCATCTTACAATTACTTTGTACATCATTAGTACACATAAAACAAATTATGAATAAATAGAATTAAGTCATTTGATAAGAGAGTAAGTAGACATATATTTACATATTTTTTAACGCTTATCTTTTTATCATTTGTATTATTACAGGAACGTCTTGAAAATAATTGCACTAAGTAGTAATGCTTTTACGGCAATATTTGTGAAGACTGAAAGGTTATAATAATTACAGAAATTAGCGTATTATTTGCGAACTCATAGTCACTAGAACTACTGACCTATATGTACTAGAAGCGCTCTCAACGCATTGAAAACAGGAATGTGGCGTTATCTGCCTTAACAGTTGGGGCGGGATTAATGGGTTTGGCTAGAGTGTGTGGGGTGGGGGTGAGGGTGGGGGTTCGAGGACGGCTGAATCTACCACGGTGGACACAACCTTAGGCTGCAGTGGTAAATTGGAAGGGGTGGGGATTATACTAATACTGACCAATGACAGTGCAGTAAGCCTGTGGGTGTTAAGCCCATGACCTCTCCCCATGTTCTCATTTGTATGAAATTTAAAATGATTGACATATTTACTGGAATACGACATTGCAAGCGACTCACATATTAACGTGCCTATGACAGCAATATAGGGCTTTAAGACACGGTATAGTCTACATCAGCTAGACATCTTAAGGACGTAATTGCTTTCATTTTCAATGATTGCCGAAGATACATCTATTTCAAGAGACGTAGATTGTCCTTTAACGAATACGTCAAAACAATTTCCAGTCAGAAAATGTGGCCATATTGGCAAGAAAAGACGAGAAGTGGTACAGACGTTTTAACTGTATAGTCAAATCATGTTAAATCAATAGTTTTATTGGTAACCTGAAATGAATGCCTTAGGAAAATGGTTTTTGTGTTTTGTTATTGGTATAAGTTATCCATTATTTTCTCATCCAAGAATACTGATATCACACTTAAATAGCAGTCAGAACATTTTTCTATCATGATTGTTTATATTATTTACGATATAAAACAACATGTATGCGCATCAAACCTCGCGATAGAGAACATAAAGAATCGGTCATAGAAAATATGAAATTAATTAAGATTAGGAAAAATATAAAAAATTGCTAAACAATTGAATTAAGTCAGATGTCCGGTTTTTTAGAACTCTATTAAGCAAAATATACAGCCATACAGAAAAAATAAATAATACAGCTTGGTTTGTACATCACCGACAGTAAGTCATAGACCCATATTCACCAACCACTCTTACATGTAAGCCCAAGTCCTGACTTAAGCCCAACTCTTAATTTTCATGCCTACATAAAATAAGCTTATTTAGTTTGAGGTTTCAATGTGATTTTAGGCTGAAAGTAGCAAAGTTAAAGTGTCATGCAAAAATACAGACATGTAGGTAAATACATAATGAAGATATTGTAGAATGAAATCCATGACTTGAGCAATTCTCACTTAAGAATGGTTGGTGAATACGGGCCCTAACCAGACATTCCTTAATATCTGTCACTGTGCTTTATTAACACGTAAACATCTTATAGGTCTAGGACCAAGCCACTAACAGACAGCTGCCAAATGTTAAATGCGTGTCATTTGCATAAGCAAAATAACAAATTTGTCATAAATCAGATCGTTTTTACTGTGTACTTGGTGTTAGTTGTAGTCTTTCTTATTGTTGTACTTCCGGTGCAAGTGCTAACTGTTAATTATGACACATGGGCTTGAAGTTTAAATTTACACTTTTTAGTTAATCAGGGAGTGCGGGGCTGGACCTCTCTGTAACAATGTTTATTCACGGAAATTGGTACTTAAGACAAGTACCTTTCGAAGGCGGAAACTGCTAGTTTTTTCTATATTTATGACTCGGTTCGATGTTTACTGTATACTTTGTATACTTTCCAGAAGGTGACATGTATATTCAGTGTTTATTTAACTTCAATTTTACAGCCTCGTATTTGTTCTAAATTGTGAAACGCCAGAAAACAAAAGTTGATAATTCCCACATGCCTTCTTTATTTCCCCAAATCAGTTTGCTAAACTCATCTTTTGCAAGTACAAGGCAAATTACTCATTTAGCCTGTAATGTAAAAGGATTTTCTTTCATTTAAACAGCTGCATTTAAAGGTCATTAAACTAACTATGCTCTGTGCTTAAAGAAACATCACTCTTCTGTTCAAAAACGATTCAAGGTTAAAATGTTGGCACTCATGAATTCGCCATCTCTTCTAATGAGGTTATGTGCAAATTAGAACAAAGTTACAATGTACCCCTACCACAGAGTAGAAATCAAGACACGAGGAAGTAGAATTCAAGTAGATTATGATAGTTTTGATATATGTTTTTAAATGTTTATTAAATTACAGGTCTCTTTATGTTATTAAATGTTTAAATTTTTCATTTAATCGCATTTAAATCAATAAATTTGGAGTAATTTTACATCGACACTGATATTTACACAAGCATGATCTTCGTTATGGCCACGCGCCTTTCGAGACAGCAGTGGTTACCAATTTGTCACGCTAGACTCCTCGGCTACTTTGTTTGAAAGCGCTCTAAGGATTTTGGGCGCGTAGTAAATTCAAACACAGCTGACAGTAAATATTCTATACAAAGACGAAGATGCCTGAGTGCATCATACGCATAGTGTACTTTACGTGCTTCTAATAAAGTTTATTTTAAAAAAATCATTATAGATTTTTATTTATTTTTATTCAAACGCGGAACTATTTACCACGCGGAAAAACAAATACCAAAAGTTTGCTAGCTGTGAAGTGCCATTGTATAAAAGTGACTAAAATCGCGTGACGTCACCATTTAAACATAAAGAAAAAATGAAGAAAAAAAGACGAGATTAATTTCGGCATTGAAAACATACACTTGTTAATCGACCATGCATTTGTACGGCATAAAATTGGTTATTTGGATTTTAAAGAGACTTTAAGTTTAAAAAACAGAGACAAAAATAATTTTGAAGCATACATTACACATATAATATCGCAGTTAATATACTACTAAAATCTGCTGAAGAATCACATTTTATAATGTATACTACTTTTATTAAGTTGTGGCGACATGCTTCTCATGCAAAAAATGTACAAAGTGTACATATCAAATCAATAACTGCAATTCATATGTATGAGAACTGAATACCTGTTTATTTTTGCAAGAAAACTGATTTTATCCACTGATAGTATGAACAAAATATTTAATATAAAATAGTGATCTTTAGCAACCTTTGAGCAGCATAAACAACATCTATCACACCTTGAGCAGTATATGCAGCATCTATCACACTTTGAGAAGAATATACAGCATCTATCACACTTTGAGCAGTATATACAGCATCTATCACACCTTGAGCAGTATATTACAGCATCTATCACACCCTGAGCAGTATATACAGCATCTATCACACTTTGAGCAGTATATACAGCATCTATCACACCTTGAGCAGTATATACAGCATCTATCACACTTTGAGCAGTATATACAGCATCTATCACACAGTTGAGGCTGATTATATTATGATTAATTCGCTGTCCAAAGTAACGCAGTGTCACTTTAAATAATGATTTTGTATTTCTAACGGGTTATTAACAAGTAACAACTGATAAAAAAGTTAATTGAAATTCATATTACATGTCATTGCAATGCATGAAATGGAAGTGCTAAAATGGAGAATAAGATAGGAAAAGCTGAAGTATATAAGGTCATGCCAAAGACGAAATGTGTACTAAATCAAAACGTACAATTCTTGATAAATGAAATAAAGTACCTTCAGTAAACTGTTTAATAAATGTTCTTTTATGGCAGCTTTAAAATGATGCAGATTCTTAATCTTTGTTTTGGAGGAGTTTTATGCCTCTGTTAATGCAACTTTGATTTACCAGTTTGTTTGTTAATTGGGTTTATCGTTCCACCAACAGTATTTCAGTTATATATAGACGGTGTCTCCTTGAACTAGATATCTATCTAGTACTGCATTCACTGTGTATAGCATGTCGTGAAGTGAACACCTGACATGATATCACATCCAGTAACATTATCCCCAAACCGGGCCAACCAGTCGTGGAACTACCCTTATATTTGCTTGAGCGTTAGCAAGGGAGCTATACCACTTCGATTTTTAACGATTTTGGAATGTCGCGGCCCGGGATCGAGCCCGGGGTCTCTCATACCTGGAGCCGACGCTCTACCGATTGCAATACCAGGTCCGGTCTGATCAGTTTGTTTTTATTTCTTTTTTAGATCCATTAAAGCGACACCGTTAATGTCATTATACCGTCGTCAAGCTTATGTTGTTATTGTATGTTGCTTATCAATCGATATCGTGGCATTGTTTATTGTCAAGGTCCCCGGGAAAATACGATATTTTTGTTTCATCCTTTTTCATCACTAGATCATGAAATAAATTCTTTAAAAACACAGAGAAATCAAAGCCACTTTTCGGTTGGAAGTGTGAAATGTCGGCGAAAATTCATTCTGCAAACATGTTTTATGATACATTTGGAAATGATTGCTTCGAGATTTCCTTTCTGCGATAACTGCAAAACGAAGTCCAGCCATTTGGAAACAAACGAGGTAATTAGCAAGATGAAATAGGATTTTCACTCGCCGTACATAAATCAGTTTAGCATTATTGTACGACTTGCAATTCTATGAAATCTGATTGGAAACGAAGATGATATTTTGCCATGAACATTTTTTGTCTGATTGTTTTTGTTTGTTTGTTTGTTGTTGTTGTTGTTTTTTGTCACCAATACGAGAGCTGTATGAGTTCAGACAGTGTGTCGTAAAACATGGAGGAAACACTGTACATTTTTGCTTTGCAAAAACCAACCGGCTAAATAACCGGCTAAATAAAATGCATCAAAACAAATGCATAAATGTTAGTAAACAATGTTGAACGCTGGTCCTTGGTGCATATTCGGTTAAATCCGTATCCTACTCTCGGTTAACTCCGTAAACTTTTCACGATAAAATGGTGCACCGATAAAATATTCCATGTCATTTTTTAAGTTATACAGAAACAATTCCTTCATAGCGGAGCGGGTAAGCGTGCCGTATTTGCAAGAAAGTAATTGAACGGTTGCGGGTTCGAATAAACTTAAGTCTTTTATTATTTTTTTCCTTTAATATGAATTGATTAAAAGTTTATCCTCGTGACATTCGTGCTGCACATTTTATATGTGTGTATAATAAATGAGTAGTTATAGCAATAAAGTGTAGACAATCGCAGTTCCATTCATAGACAACATGTCTTCACTATGTCAGATAGAAAATGGGTAAAACATTTACGTTCTAAAGGAAAAACTCAGTATTTTTCGAATTAATGTATTTTCAGGCTTATCGAAGAAAGGATTGCAGTTTCGTAATGCTGCAGACATATTCCGAGTTGATGGTTTAAACTAAATAACTGTATACAAACCTTCGCTTCATTGTCGAGTTTATCCGATAACCGTCACGAAAGTTAATCTAGGGCAAGTTCAACAGTGTTTTCTTCTATCATTAGAACCGGGACAAGCTTGCAAAAAAACGTATATTGGTTACAACTCCTGTAGCAAGTGTTTTTAGTTACAGTATGTGCTGTTATGACAAATTCAGACAATAAACCCTGTTGAAAAATGATACAAAATTTTCTTTGTCCGAATCCTTATTATTCCTGCGTTCTTCCATATCGCTTGAACCTTCTAAATATGAAATTTCCACATTGTTTGTTAATGAGAAAAATAGCATTTTAAGATCAACCTTAATGCTTAACATACAATTAAAGCGTCAGCGATACCTTTTCTAAATGGTTTGGAAAATTTTCACAAATTGCTTCATTATTTTATAGAAGTTAAACCAGTGAATAGTTTTAACTCGTGACAAAATAAGTTATATAAAACGAAAAATGAACATTATTGTTGCACCGAACATGGGTGTCTGATAATCAGCCAGATCATTAATAGCAACAGAAAAAAATGTAAACATAACAGAAACATATAATGTCAATCGTCAAGAGAAAGTATATACAGCACTTTTGACATGATCATTTTAACACTGAATAGCTCAGGTGGTAGAGCATCGGCTTGCGGATCGGGAGGTCGTGGGTTCAAACCCCGGCCGGGTCAAACCAAAGACGTTAAAGTTGGTAGTAGTGGCTTCCCTCCAAACGCTCGGGGCTAAGGGGACAGTATTACGCCCGACTCGTCGGTGTCAGTATAATGGACCGGCCGGGTTCAGTCCCTGGGCACCTCATAAGTGCCCCTGTGCTATAATGATAGAAATGTCGCTGCACAGTATCGGCAAAAATGCCGGCTTATCCCATCCCATCCTATCCCAAAAAAGGTCTGACAAGCACGTCGTTATACACTATCCATGGCAGCCCCAGACGGACTGTGGTTAAAAGATAATGCCTAAAACATGATAAACTTTAATAGTTGATAATATTGATTTTTTCTTTGTTTGTTGTTGTTTGTAGGATTCAGACAATAGATCTTTTATAGGGAAGTCACTCGCGCTCTTCTGACTGAGCCGCCAAGTCTTTGCGACATAAATAACTTTCCTACAAAGTATGACATAAAAGGCAAGCGTTCCTTTTAATTTCTCAGCAAAACGTCTTAATTCGTCTGAACAAAAGAATATCAATTTTTCTCTTGTTCTTGCAAAAAGTACTGTATGAAGGTGCTGTTACATTTTTTGTGTATTCTGATCTCGACACAGTGTCTAACCACAGTATGTGCATTTATTCTTTAAAAAACATGATTATGGGTGTGTTTTTTTAATGATATAACCGAGAACTTACATAGCATTTCTAATGATTTTATAAGAGGGTGTAAAGATGACTGTTTTTAGGAAACATGTGTATGATTGTAACTTATCTTCTCGCAGCTTTTGTATATCAAAATGCCACGGCGTGAATGTTTACGTTTAGGGAGTTACACATCTGTTATATGTGTCCTGTTTTAACTGTAACAATTATTTAAATGATTGAGCGTAACGAAGGAACAACAGATTAAAAACCTAAGACAATTAAATGATAACATGGGCATTTTCTAAGAAAAGAGGCCTGGAAGAAAAAGACTGCAGAAAAAAGCCAAATCGTTTATATGACGAACAAGTAAAGGAATATACTAATATGTGTCATGTAATATTCTTATGTAATTAAATTTTGTTCTAATTCAGCAATTTATCACAATGCGCTACAAACATCTGAGCTTTTGAAACGCTGTATTCTCAGAATACTTGACACTGTTATTGTATTTCTGACAACCCTATTTCTCGATCTGTTGAATGAAGGAATGTGTTTCACAGATTGCAAAATAATGGTAAGACTAACTGAGAATAGTTGGGTGTATACATATTTTCCAATAAACCGATACAGTGTCGATGCTGAATGATGAATTATGTAAGAACATTTTAAAGAAAATACAGCAACTATCGCCGACGTGGGATCACAGCTGTTGGTGACATCGGGGGCCAGTGGGAACTATAAGGGGCCGTTAGGAGCTATCGACATCGGGGGCCAGTGGGAACTATAAGGGGCCGTTAGGAGCTATCGGGAGAAAACAGTTTATTTCCACATCGCCGATGATTTTTCCCGTCCATAAGTCAAAAGAATAAAGTGAATGAAGTGTTTTCTCTTCAGTCGCAACACGGCAACATATAAACTGGCAAAACTTACACAAATGATGGAAAATAATGATGATAGATAATGTTTTACTGTTGGCTTTAAATTGCTTATTTTTGTAGACATTAGCAGTGGAAAATATTAAAGTTATATAATAAACGTTTACCATAATAACTATATTTTCATTTTTCTTGCATTATAGATGAATATACCTTCTTAAGGGACTGAGTTATAGCACTGAAATCTACAAATTTGAGAATATCATGAACATGATTTTAAGTCAATACGGCAACTAAAATAAAAATATATACGTTGGGCATTAAAAAATACAACACATTGAACTCTTTTAAAAGTAAACTTTTAAGAACCTAGGACACCATAAGAGGATATATATTTGACACCTGTCGCTCACTTCGTTTGCGTCTTTTAATTGAATCTTCTTACTTAATAGGTACTGACAGGACCAATTATAATATATGCATGATACAATATTATATGGAATAATTTTGTTTTTTTAAATGTTCCGCCCGTGACGTTCAAAATGGTTAATACTATATATGGTGTTTCCTGGAATTTCGATGCAAGTCGCTGTGATTTTAATTAGAGATTACCTTGTGTCAGCATTTATTAAGTAAGTCAAACGTTAGGTTAGACAGCTACGCCGAAAAAATGTCTACTACGTATAAGTGCAAGTGAAAAGTAATTAGTATATGGATATATAGGGTGGACACATTATTCTTGCAAAAGATCAGTCCCGGAATAATGCTGGGGCATAAATCCATTGGGGCTTATAATCTGTTGTAACAAGACACCCACTCTGTAAAGTCAGCATTGCCATTTCATGTCACCAGATTGCCATCTCATGTCACCAGATTGCCATAACTGTTTGGGGAAATCACTGCAGAGTGGCGGGTTCGTGCCGTAACAAGATGTTAATGGTCTCCCAGTCTAGACACGTGCACTTCAGTTGTCATTGTCAGAAAATGTAGCAAGATCACGTTAATCTTGTTATACAAACATAAGTGATAAATGTCAGTATAAAATACGAACAGTTGCCAGGGGATGTGTTGGAAAGAAGCTGCTTTGTTTTGTTATGTCGATGATAAATTAAAATGCATATAATTTTTCAATAACTTAAGTTTTTTAATAATTCATACAAATTATGTCTTATTATGTAATTAACCTCAGTATCGTATAAACAGAATAAATTATTCAGCAAAGTATATTGCAAAGTAAAACAGACAGACGCGTATCTCGGCCGTTTTGGAAGTTACGCACAATTACAAGGGAAATACCCTTTTGATGTAATACTTTTGAATAAATTCGAATCTTTTCTAATGAATAACAGCTAAAATGCGGACGCACGCAAAATATGAACGACTAAAGTCCTAACGTACATGAGTCTAATCATTTTAAACATTTTCATCTTGATTGGTGTGGTAATAAGATTTTATTACATAGAAACTATGGAAATAAAATATATCATTCTTAACCCGGGTAAGGCATCGACTTACTTAGTGTAATTCGGTATTTTAAATTTTCTACTTTTCAAATGGAGGTTACATGTACGCACGTGAGTAAAGTGCGTAATGGCAAAAACGCACATGACCGACTTTCATAGTAATTAAACTAAGCTAATTGTAATTGCTCTCTATGTTAAAATACAATAACTAATTTCAGGACCAATTAAATTAAATCAAGAACAAATATGTTTCTACGGCATTGGACTCCAGGCGCTTTATCAAAATCATACTTAAATAGGCATTAGCACAAGACATTCATTTAGTATTTAGAAAAAATGACTTAGCTTTTATTTGACGTTTTTTACTGTTGTATCGTGACTGCTCTGGAACTTTACCAAGGCATTAATTTCATTTATGTATTTTACCAGTCATGTTTTCTGTTTTGTTTTATAAAAAGGATTTTTTCATATTTTTACTTCCGAGGAAGGTTAGTCCCTTCATTTGTATGGCATTTTTATTTTTACACTGTTTGTCTTGGAAAGCTCTTTCAGGAAGTGCGAGGTTAGAGAGCTTTGTAAACCCCAGACGATCTCTTGTCGAAGGAGGTGTTTTTTTCTCTCTATTGACCTGTTGTCTTATGTCTTGTTTCACTGTAAAAGTCATTTATACATTTATTTTTGTGTGTTTGTGTCTGTGCTTAGGGCTTGTTAAAACTTTACTACAATGTACATACAGTTATAGTCCAAGTGTCCTCAAGTGTCATATTAAAATACACATGACTATTGAGGATATCATGCTTAAGCAGAATCGGCATTGAACTCGGAGTTAATATAACTATGTTCCTAATGTTTTCGATTACAGAGTAAAATTATTATTTGTTATCAATTTTAGACAAAGTTAAAGATAAAGTCCCGATATTTCTACGATTCTTCGATTTCTACTAAAGATTAAACTAATAAAATATTGAATACTAATAAGACGGCAGTTTTGAAAAAATAATTGTACTATTTTAGCTAGTTTAGTTAAGGGTCAGTAAATACATCTGTATTTTATTTATCGTGAGCCACAATAATTATACTACTTTAACTAGTATAGTTAAGAGTCAGCATATACATCCGTATTTTATCGTGACCCACAATAACTGTACTACCTTAACTAGTTAAGTTAAGGGTTAACAAATACATCCGTATTTTTTCGCGACCTGCAATAATTGTAACCAACATGGTAATTTATAAGATTTTCTGATAACTCTACCTCAGAGGATTGCTTGAATAATTAATCTTTCAAAATTTATTGCTGGCCCGATTTTTAAAGACCCAACCGCTGTCCCACTTAGCATTTAAATTTTATGGGATTTTATGAGAGACAAAATCGTTGTCGAGGTACAATTTACGTATAAAGGCAACATAAGTTGTCAAAAAAGTATCGAATGTGCAGCGACTGGTGCTGACATTTGTCACGCCTGATGTGTCTTTTTTTATTTTTTATTTGTCCATTATCAAGTTCAGCATGTGTAAAACACACGTGGCATTGTTTTAGAACTTCTGCTTGCATAGCAGATACATTGTACCTATACCGAGATAATATTTTGTAAAATATTATCTCAGATTTTATACATTCAAGATAAATTAAAAATACCACAAGTAAATATAATACATTACGATACTTTATTAGACGCATGACAACAAATGGCATTCAATCCAGTCAGTACTTTGATTTGATGTGAACTGAATATATGTTTGAACAATTGACCTCCACGTGATCATAATTGCACTATTGGTATTGCAAATTGTCTAAACAAAAAAAAAATCAAACATTCCATTTAAAAATGTAACCTATACTTTATGAAACTTATGAAGAAATATTGAACGAATCATAAAATCCTGGCACAACACTGCGAACAGGTGAGAATAAAACACACGTGGTTCCAGTTGGCCAAGATCGGTACGTTATATCTGTGGTAAGAAGGAACATAAGTGTAAATAATACATAAACTTCATTCTCTAATCTGTTTCTTTTAAGTCTTTTATAATGCAACGGTCACACAAAAAACTTCAAATATTGTCATTTTTATTTCTTCTCTTTCATATGAATTACTAAACCGGATACTATATTTGTATATTGTTTTTATAATACGATGATGAACATGAGTACAAATCTGAATAAAAATATGTTCTGTTCTACATGTGGTAAGAAGCTGAAGTAGAACGAATCTGTAACTATTAATAACCACACCTCGGCCATTTCTACAGAAACCGACTTGTCCGAATGACCCGATATCCACAACAACAGCCAGTCACAAATTTCCAACGCATTCCAAAAAGGGCGCCGCGCTTCAGTTTGGACGCCAATAATTTTCTTAGAAAGGCACAAGACCTGCGTAGAGAGTAGAAATAATTTTAGATGAATATTCGCTCTTAAGTCTCAGCTAAGAAGAACTTCTACTGTCTGGTTTTGCCGAATGTCCGTTCTAACGCGGTAAATATTGGGCTGGCTCACTTGGTTAAATAACTCATCACAGATTTGTTTTTCTTTTACATTTTGCCTTGCATGTTAATACCTTTGTCCTGTGCATTTTCAGATGTTGTTATATGCTGCAATGTTTATAGGACTTTGCCATATATTCTTATTAAAAGCGAAAGTTGAAAAACAGCAACCACTAAACGCATTTCAATCTGCCACTGGTCTATACACATGTTGCGTTTCAGTTCATAGGTTTAAATTCAGCAAACTTTTACTTTATATTTTTATGTAAATACAAATTCCTGACCAACTTGTACGAACGACCATTTAATCAAGACTAACCTGTAGAGCTTGATTAGTCACAATACTCATCGTCAGGTTGTCAATCAAAGTCAGGAATTGTACATTTACATGTTGGCGAATTGGGACAACGCAGCAGTTCCACGTTGATTATACATGGTTTCTTGTGAAACGCAGGCAGGCGCTCCCCAACGGTCAACCATCTGTATACAATCCACGGTAACTGTTGTTTAACCGCGCAACTTTGGAAGCCTCTTAAACAAAGTCGCTAAAGAGTTACAAATGTAATCCAGCAGAGAGGCTCGTTTGAAGTGCTTATATTTCTACCTCTGTGGTCGTTACATTGCTCCCTGCTTCGAAAAGTCTCGTCTCGAGACTTAGCCTGGAAAATTCCGTGGTTAAGCAACTCCAGTCCAGTAGTTGACTTTATCCCACCGCTGTCAGCGCTCCCCAACGGTCACCTATCCATACACCAGCCAGGGTAACCGTTGCTTAACCGCGAAACTTTGGAAGCCTCTTAAACCATGTCGCTAAAGAGTTAAAATCCAGCAGCGAGGCTGGTTTGAAGTGCTTGTACAATGTATTTCTACCTCTGTGGTCGTTACACAAGAAAAACTATGGTTATAGTAAAAACAAAATGAGAGGGCATGTGTGGTTTTTTGTCCTTTCACGTATACGGTTTTTATTATATTTGATTTTTTTTTGTAAACGGCCATTGACACTCAATATTTTGCCGGTTTGCCCTTTTAAATAAAACCCTTGGTTGATTACACTATTCTTAGTTTATACAACTTCAAGACAACTCAATCACGCGTATATGATTGAAATTGTAGTGGCACACAAAGTCATTATTTTATCTGGATAGAGGTGCATTTGTTTTTGTTTTTAACTATCTTACCTAAAGATAAAGTAATTGAGCAAAATCTATCACTGACAGAAATTAATACTGAGTTACCATGGTTAATAAATAGATGCATTTTATTTGCATTTTTACGCCGTTCTGTGTTCGTAACAACTATTAATAACAAATCCAGACATTGACAGTGCTGTCATGCCAACTATTTCTGTTATACACATAAATACTGATTTGCTAAGGTTCTGGCACAACTTGACGATTCCGCCAGCGGGTGATATGAACATCTAAATCAAGCGAGTTTCAACTAAGTCATAAATTGGTGACAAATGCATTCTGTCTGCGCTGCTGGCTAAAGTGAGGGTTTTGAGTGAAAATGCGGGAAAAATAAATGATAATGTGACAAAATTAATATTGTATACATGGCTACTGGTAATAAACCGTCTTTGTTCATTAAAAACGTTGAACATAATTTAAATGCCCATTTATTATTATTATTATTATTATTTCAGCTGATATAATTAACTTATTGATAGCCCATTATGATAGCATCCAGTTATCTTTGGTTGTAAAGCGGACATTTATCATAATACCTATTGTATATATTCTTATTATGAACATTTTGACAGCCGTGTGACCGCGGAGTCTATATTTAATCGTTCCTGGAAATGGCGTCATGTTGTTCTATAAACAAGTGAAGTGCGGCGCTTTCAATTGTTGAATTTCGGATATTATTTAACTTCTGTAAATACCAGAAATAGATAAGATGTAGTTTTAAATGTTGCTACATGATTACCTGTCACTTCAAATTGTTAATCTTCCATATGTGTATATATCATTTGTTCAACTTGCATTGTTACGAGGATGTATTGAATGAGAGTAAATTGTTATGATGTAAAATTTCGTGTTTGTATTATACTTCTCCCAAACGTCCGAAGACTGTTCGTTACTGCATATAACTGTATGACACAAAAAAGGGACGGCATTGTAAATCTTTTAACAGCAACAATGTGTTGCTGTTTCTTTGCCGTTTTTACGTTAAGCAAAAATGTTCCATTATTGAACAATAACTCGAAGGCGACATTTGATGCTTTGCATCAATGCTTTCTTGTAAGTTATTTAATTTGTAGTCAGGGAATAGTACTCGGTAGCTGGGTCATGAAATGTCAAAGAAACGCCTCATCATGTCCCCCAGATTCCTAACGGACGTTTGTTATGCTCAAGATGTCACTCAACGGAGATAAACGGACCAGCGCCAATTTCTGATAAGAGTCAAAGAGGAGATTGTTTTGGGGCGATAGAGCGGAAAACGATTGCCTCCTTTTGAGACCTCGTTTCCATTCTTTGATAACTAGAAAAGCATTTCCTAGCATAACAAAGCAATCGGAGTTATAGCGACCTAAACGGTCGTGATTTTCCACTCGTTCTATATCCTTTTAATTTGTTCATATGGGTCTAAACAATTTTATTGTGAAAATGAAGGCCAAATGCACACATTAAATATAATCCTTTCTTGATAGAATTGTTCTAGCCTATTGTTTACATTTTCACTTTTATATATGCCGTTATCATTAATACCCATATTTATTTGGAAACTATTAGTCTGCCATAGGGTTTAAATATCCAACGTGCTCGACATGAGACTTAGTTGGACATACCATATATTGTTCATAAATCAGGAGTTTTTGCAGTAAAACATCTATTTCATCATGAATATCACGATAGTTCTCTACTAGGGATGACGTAAAACGTGTGTGTAATTGTTTGCCTGGGGTTTGCAATTGCTTTTTTTCGAATGCAAATATCACGTATTTATGCAAATGTAAAAACGCATTTTTCTTGATTAAAAAAATTAATTTAATTTACTATCAATAGTTTTGTGTAGGTCTTCTAATCGGAATAATACCAATCACCCTTCTAAACACTGTTCTCATTACCATTAATTCAGTAAAGTTAATATATTTCTGTGTTATATTACTAAGTGGTTTATAATGAATATATGTATGTACACTGCTTTTTTTCATAAACTCTTATTGCATTGTTCTCTACATGTTTATCATGCTCTTATCCTACATTATCAGCAAGTCCATGGAAGATCTATGGCTCTGTTCTGTCGTCAACTCTAGCCGCGGCTTCTAATCTATGCCCAAGGCCAAGAACGTATTTATTTGCAATCGGAAAAAGTCAACACTTCTACATTGAAAAAACAACAACAACTTACCTTGTTGTTTGTAGCTGGTTAGGTTGGCAAAAGCTGCAGACATTCATATAATGTAATCATTTTACTACCACTGACCGCTGTTTATTGCTTTTCTGTGGCTTGTCTCTGTTTAGGCCAAATGCATTTTATGTGTTGTCGAGACCAATTATTATTAGTCATCTAGATGTAGTACGTCTACACCGGCTTTGCAAACTGATGTTCGTATTAGCAATCGGTTTTCACTCAATCCAATAAAACTGGATTAGATGTAACTATAGAATAACAACATCCAGATGACACCGTCCTAGTTGTAGTTATCTAGGTAAATCTATATAGACCAAAATAATATACATTTTGTATGCTGCAAAATGTGCCTCTCGGGTACATCGACAGATGTTCCAGGCGATGAAATGCTACTTTAAACTGTTCACTCTCTGTGTGCTCTTTGTTTCACTGACAAATCTCTGCAAAGTGGTATGCCTTTGTTGTTACTCGCTAGTAAGCAGTTAAGCAGTTACAAAATTGAAATATGAAAAATATGAGCAGCCGACGTTAGCAGGAACAGCATCAGTGTATTTCTTATGCTTATTTTTTCTGTTATTTACATATATCTACAGCAGATAACTCATTTTCTGTTGATCAGCTATCAACCCATGAAAGTTTAAAGTCATGTTATATCATTGCAAACTTAATGTAATTTGTAATTTCAACATAAAAGACAGAAGCATTTAGTTTCTATGTTATCTAAATGGCAGGAAAATGCGTTAACATATGAAAATGCCAGAATTCCACCAGAATCAATGAGACAAAATAGATTGTCCATGCTGATAAGACACAAAGACTGTGCTGATAAGAGCCGAAGAGAAGTCTGCGGAAGGATATATTGGAAAACAATTGCTTTACTTAAGATCTCATCTCAAAGATAACTGGAAAACCTTTTTTTTACCATTGCATGCCATGTGAGAGTTTTAGCGACATAAAGGGAAGAGGTTTGTCACATACAAAAAAAATAGTTCAATGTATTCATACGTGATAAGAGGATTATGTTTTTCTGCGTAACCTTGTGAAAAACAAAAGTCTATGAATTGTTTGGGAGTGTCAAAGCTTGAACTGTTTACAGTATTACGTGTTTGATATAAGGTTAAGAAATGTTGTTGGGGTGCATGGAAATACAATGATAAATATCAATAATAGTATCTCGACCATTAGCCCAAATGTATAATAAAACAAAAGCTATAATTATAGAATTAAATGATATAACTTGAGTTTTCTTTTTATTTAAAACTACAATCAAAACACCCATATTGCACAATGTACATGCACGACGCCTTGTTCAAAGGCTAAAATATCATAACTGCAAAAGCTTGTCTTAGTTGCAGTGAATTATTCTTACTTCAAGGTGATAACATGCTTACTTATGTGGTTATTTGGTATAATAGTTACAAAGAAACGTGTCCATTTTACGCTGTTTATTGACAGGATTGTGACAATTGGCGGGTCCTATTTTCTCTGTTACTGACAAGGTTGTGGCATCGGACCTGTTTTTGCAGTTTATTGTGTCTGTGACAATTAATGTGCCTTTTTCCATTTACTGACAATATTGTGACAATAAACGGACCCTATTCTCTCAGTTTACTTACAATATTGTGACAATTGACGGGTCCTTTTCTCTCGGTTAACTGATAATATTGTGACAATTAGTAGACCCTATACTCTCTGTTTACTGACAATATTGTGACAATTAACGGGCTCTATTTTCTCAGTTTACTGACAAGATTGTGACAATTAACGGGTCCCATTCTCTCGGTAAACTGATAATATTGTCAGAATTAACGGGACCTATTCTCTCGGTTAACTAATATTGCGACAATTAACGGGTCCTATTCTCTCGGTTAACTGATAATATTGTGACAATTAACGGGCCCTATTTATCGGTTTATTGACATCATTTTTGACAACCCCGACCCCCCCACCACAACCCGCCCCACGTCCTCCGCCCCAGAAATACTTGGTCTGTCATTTGAATGATTGCTTAATGCATGATAAAATGTTCCAAAAATTCTTAGATAACTGAGATTCAATATCATAGTTTTACCAGAATCACTGGGACAAAGAAGATCGTCCATTCTGATAAGACGTACAGAAAGTGCTGATAAAAATAAAGCCAAAGAGAATATGGTATTTCCCAAGGATATATCGGGAAACAATTGCTTTGCTTCAGAGCTCGTCACATTGATAATTGCCAACGTTTATTCTACCATAACACGACAAACGAGAGCTTTAGCGAAATAAACAAAGACGGCTTTCACACGTTGGAAGAATAGACGTTAAATGCGTACATATCTGACTGAATCCTTTTGTATTTCCGAGAAACCTGACAGGAAATAAACACATAATTGGGATGTTTGGTGAATGTTACTTATAGATTCGCATTACAGAAAAAAATTCATAATTTTAACTACCGAATGACACGTTTTAGACTTGCAATTAGAAAATATGCTTGGATGTAAAAGTGAGTATGTATGCAACAGTTATATTAAATCAAGACATAAACATGTAGACAAATTAATTATTGAAGTAAACTTCTATAACAATGAAGATAAAAAATCAGATGGAAAAATGTGGTATGAAGGTTTTGAGAATAACTTAAGTTTCGAGTCCAGTTTGTAAAAAAACAAGTAACTAAACGTTAAAGCGTAGGAAATGATGCACTTAACCAAGTTTCTGAGACCTGCAGTCAAGTTTGATTTCATTTTTTTCTCATATTTAATTATAAGATTGTCCTGGTATATTTTGCAGTCATCCTTTCTTAAGATTTAATAGTGTCTCCACGTGGTTCGAGAAACTTCTGCATATTTGCAACTGGTTTGTATACCATTCTGGTGTCGGCGATACGTTTAGAATTTTTATTGAAATATATTTTATTATTCAATGTTGGAAATTGTTCCATAGGGAACTGTATTCATTATATTTGTTCAAATTTTCGTCAAATTACTTTGTTAAAGAGTTTAACACAAACAATTTCTCTCTTAACATATTTGCAAACGATCCAAAAGTTCATTAGAAAACACGGAAACCACGTCAACGTCATCCAAAGACAACACCGTTTTACCGCCATTTATTGAACGTTATTATCCGCCATTTACAGAACGTTAAGGAGAATGAAAAAGGTTATTTGCCGAAAAAAATGGATTTGGGCGTTATTAGAATAAATATTTTATTATACATCATTTAAACAATTTACAAACAATAAATATATATGACAAAGTCCTATGCGCATTGCAACATATACAAAAAATTGAAAGTACAGGACAAAGATATTCACATGCAAGCCAAATGTTAAAGTAAAAACAAATCTGTTATAAGTTATTTAACAAAAAGAGCAAATCCGACAGTTACTGCCCTGGAGTGGTAAGTCGGCTATATCGACTGACTGGGGTGCTTAGAAACAACACTTCTAGCCTTTTAACCCACGACATAATAATAAAGGTATAACAACTGGTAAAAGCCAAAAATACTTTAAAGGAAATTTATACATCGACATATCATTAATTTATATTTTGTAAAAGCTAAAAAGGTTATTATATTTCTTTGGAAGGTGATAGCAACGAAAAGAGAACATTAAAAATTGAAATTGTATTTTTTATTCACTGCCTCGTTGAGTCTAAGTACAAACACTGTGATTAATTGCATAATTCTTTGATATATAAAAGCGTGTAATAACAAGAAGAGGCAGCAGCAACGTCAACAACAATCTGGAAGTATTACTTCCCTTGCTTAAAGTGCGTAATTACCTGTCTGTAACGTATGCTACCTAATTTTTCAATAGTAGATGGTAGTCACGTTGAATATGTCCTCTTTCTTGTCTGCAGAATAATTTCCCAATTTCCGCCCGCATCATCATCATCATCATCATTATCATCATCATCATTATCATCACCATCATCATCATGATCGTCATCGTCGTCATCATCGTGGTTACCTTCTACATTATGTTTTACCATCTTTGTGTTTGTATATGTATTTTTTCTAAGTTTTTTGCGCCTTCTACAAGCAAACACTACTTTTCTTTATATTTTTAATCTGTATGTGTTACGCCTAAATGTTTTGATGCAATATTCTCTTATTAAAATATAATTAAATAAATGTTTATTATTCTGCTTGCTGATTGTTTCGACAATGAAATCAAATTATAAATGATCATAATACTTAATACAATGACAATAAATGACAAAATCTCGGACATATTGTCAACTTGCAAGTGTAAATAGTAAGACATTGGAGTCATTTGTTGTCTAGCAAGTTATAAATTTCTCTCAGATACCCACGATCTATCAAAGTAAACTCACCAAGTTGGAAACGACCTTTTTCACTGTGATTTCCCCAGAATGTTATATGTAGTTTAAAACTAAGGTGGAATGCTGAATGGTTGTGACTCTGTTACAATTTGCACACACTAATAAGAATATATGAATCGAGTTTTAATAAATAATATGCATATAAATCAACAAAGACTTAATTATATAGCAATGTCTTATGCACGAAATGAGTTATATTTAAAGTTATACGATTATTTTTATAATTGTTCCTAATTGTTATCCTACCTCAGTATGCTTTCATAGGGAATTACGTCTCTTACATCTCTCAAATAAAGTATCTCTCTCTCTATATATATATATCTTTATTTCCTTCAAAAATTGAAGATTTACATAAAAGTAGAACATCATACAAAATGTTTATAACGAATCGAGATGTGAACAGTATGCATAAATTACGCCACAAAATAACAACTAACTATCAATTACAATGTAGGTGTATAATTTGCACACGCATGCACACTCACACACACATATGCACGCAAACACACACACACGCACGCACACACATATACCCTCACTCACACACACAAACCACACACGAAAACTCACACGCACAACAAACACACAAAACACACACAAACGTTAGATAAGAGGAAGAATGAGAACAAATAATATTACAATAGATTAGTTAAATGTTAAGTAAGAAAATTAGATGATTACAATAAAAATTACGTGATATATGCAACATAAGCTCGTAATTTATAGAGAGAACACAGACAATATATAAGCAGAAATGTACGAGCAGCATTGCATTTGATGAAGCCGCTTGGCTTCTTCACCATTTGGGACAAGAGACTAATTAATAATAACACCGAAAGTCAACATAAACAATTGACCGGTAAAAAGAGGACCGCGGTTCGATTCCCAACTGTAGTGGTCAATCTTTCATGTTGATTTTCGGAACTATTCTAGCCAAAAGTGCTTTAACAAGACCAAGTGTTTTCATTGTTAGTCAAGAGAGCCGATTACCTCAAACATACATCCTTGGAGAGGACTAAAGGCTACATTTGAACATCTGTTTAAAACATATTTGCCTATTGCTGGTTTGGTTTTGTTTCTGAGATACCTAGCTGTGACAATATATATCATTATAGCGACGTCCAGCTGTTTTGGTGGGGGGAAGACCCCAGACAAACGTCTGGGTACTTGAACACCGCTGTGAGAGGCTAAGCAGTCAGAGGAGTTACAAGTCGGCGAATCTACCACTACGCCACAGACGCCTCTTAACTATAGTCTTTACTTGTAGGGATCATAGCAAAAACCTAATTTGATCACATATTTTGTTTAAATTACAGCAAAGTAGGTCACAATAAAATGTTAACTATATCTTTAATCCATAGAAGGGCTGATGTCCATCAGTTAAATAAACACCACATGCACACAATCTTATATCATTTTTCTGAAATATATAATTATTTCATTTCTATTTATTTTATTTTCAGAGAAATGTGCAAAAAACAACAACAATTATCTTAACTGTTGAATTGTTACAAAAGGGTGTGGTCTTGTGAACATATTGTGTTATATAAACTTTTTCGTTCTTGTTCTATCTGATCCAATATTCAGATTTATTAACACCGGACACACTGCTGGGTGATTTGTTTAAAAATGATAAATCTTACGAGGTTGTCTCTCATAGCTAAAGCGATTGAATGGCTGTGTGAAGAAACAAGTCAGGTAAAAACGTAGCATAACCTAAATTGTACAGGTAAGCAATTCTCTCTTGTGTGAACATCAGATAAATTCGCAAATTGCTTTGTTTTTTACTCTAGTTATGATACAAGTTGTATAATTTATTTTGAGCACAGACGCATAACTTTGCACAATTTCTGTGCAATTTATGTACATACCACACATGTCTTGAATAACACTGCTTACCTAGTCATTAAAGAAAGATGTATGACAAAATGTAAACATTTGGCATACATTTATGCAGGACAGTTACTGCTACGCGGTATACTATTATGGCCGTTATATTCCGTCTGAATGCATTATACATTGTAATGGTTGTATATGATATGCATGTGTATGGTAAACATATTGCAATAAAACGGGCGATTTTAGCATAGTTTAAAATAGTCGGAAATGTCGGAAAGGCACTATGAATAATACAACCCACCTCTCATTGGCCCAGTTTACGATTAACTAAGTGTTACGGGTAAAACCTTTTTTCAAAATTATGCACACAGTAAAACCTAAGAGGCCCCCCTGCGGGTTTTTTTTTAAAAGTGCCCCACTTAGCGAGGTGGTCCTCTTTGTGAGGGTTTTCAGTATGTTTATAAAATGTATATGTACTTATACTTTTTATATAATAGTTTATATAATATTGTATCGTTGTGTTATGTGAAATTATTGAATGTAAAATTACATTTTATATTTATCTAGTTGTTATTATTTTTCAGCAGATAAAACGATATAGATAAATAATTATAAGTGTATATAATAGAAAATAAAGTCAAATACATAGTTTTTTTAATGATTCTAGTTTTGTAAGTATATGTACATTGTCACTGGTCTTGTTGTTCCTATAAAAACAAACATTTTAATGTGTTTAACCGAGTGCAACTTTTAAAAGGATGTACTAAAGTTAACAAAAATAGTTTTAAAATGTGCAAAAACAGACTATTAGTGCATGGTTCGGGAAAAATGGACAACAGATATTTGTGTGAAGATGAAAACAATTCACGAGTCCAGAAAGAAGTCTTGCTGGAGGGAATGTTGGGAAACAATTGATCCGCTTTGATTCAGCGTTTGGTTAAAGACAAAAGCCGAGAAGTTCCGCCTGTATACAAGAAATGAAAGCCTAAGCAACGGTAATTAAAGAAGCCAAGGTAATTAAGTCATACTTGTACGTGATTGACTGAACGAAAATCGTTGTACTGTGAAAATATTATTAAACAGGAAGACATCTGAAATTTGCTACATAAATTATTGTTGTTTTGTTGTTTTAGTTATTTTTGTCGCTTCACTTTATAATCGACATTTGCAATATTATATGAAGTTACATTATTTAATCGGTTAAATACTTGAGTGATAGAAGTACACCGATCCGAATACGATAGGCGTATGTTTGCTTGTTGGGTTTATCGTCCCTCCAACACTGGAGAAGGTGTCCACTTGAAGCAGATATAGTGCTGTATTCACTGTGTATGGCATGCCGTAAACACATGGCATGATACCACACCCAGTTACATTATCATGACACCGGGCCAACCAGTTGTGGAACTACCCTTATATTTGCTTGAGCGTTAGCAAGGGAGCTATACCACTACCATTTATTACGACTTTAGTATGTCGCGGCCCGGGTTCGAACCATGGGCCTTCCGGACCTGAAGACGCATGATGGGCATACGTACCTTGGATGATTAGTTTTCTTGAGGCATACGATCAGTAAGTACAAGATTTAGTACTAAAACAGTGCTTAAACGTGTATACATGTATTCAAGTATTGGTCGTCGATAAGGTAAATAAAATTATTTGCAAAAATGTCACTTTGCAATAATGTACAATGTTTCGAAATAAGTAGATCCGATCATTTATGTGTTAATTTAATAATATAAGAAAAGTATAAGAGTGGCACGTGAAACTCAAGTTATAAATGGTCATGACGGAATTGAGAAAATGTTTTCAATTCTTTTATTGCTGTAATTCTTTTATTGCTGTGTTCAATTTAATTTCGGAAGATATACAATGGTAGGGAAGAAAAGAATCGTCACATTGTCTGTAAAGTGGGGCGTTTCTGAATAGGCGTTTGCATACAATCAAGGAGAGTTGAATTAATTTGCAAATTGTATGGAGATGAAGTCAATAGACATCACTGTAAAAATGTTATTTTAACGTTTTACAAGAGAACTTGGCTAGATTTCTTTCATAGAAATATGGACAAGGTCCTATGAGAATTCAAATATATACTAAAATTTTAACTGGCATTAGACATCGGTACAAAGATACAAGTTTAATGTACAAGTGACAAGAAACTAAGGGACGAAACATTTAACAAAACAACAACAGCAGCAACAACAAAAATAACAACACAACAACAACACAAATACAGAAAAAAAAACAGTAACGGCATTATAGGAAACATTATCAACTTAGATTTACGCCGCAACATTGCAATTCTTGAACGTTTCTATTGTTCTCTGAGAGACGAAGTGTAAATAAAAAATCCCATCCTAGTGGGACAACTACCACTAAATACATTCATTGAGAATAAATAAACGAACAAGTGAATACCATGTATTAGTGATATAACAGCAAATGCAATGGACTTTCCAAAATGTTTATCATACGTATACAAGTTAATGCCCAGGCAATAAAACAATTTCTAATGAGCCAGAAATAACATCAGTAGCAGAAGTAACTGCAGTAGAAACAAGGTGCTTTTATGTAGGTGGGTGAACAAAAGCGGGTAAAGATAAGATTGTATACCGAAAGTAATAAAGGACTTTGCCATATATATTCTTATTCATGATCACAGCAATGTAACTTGTGCAGTTTGGCGATCGTTAAATATCTCCCCGTGTATGTAGACTATGTTGTCATTTAATTAATCCTATAAGGATTGTTACGTGTATTTCATTAGATGGACATTGAACTTTGGTTCCTCTAGTCCATCTTCACATTAACAGGACGCTACAACAATTTACTCTTCTCTGATCATTTTTTTCTTGATTCAAAAAGTTAATTTCATTTACTATCAGCAATTTCTGTAGGTCTTCTGATCGAAATAATACCTATCTCTCTTCTAAACACTATGTGGACATAATTTTTCAATCGTCACCACTTTTATCATAACTTATCAAACAAAACGTCAGCGCTTGGACATTCATTCAAAGGGATCGGTTTTCTTTTCATTTTTTACAATTGAGAAACCCACCAGGAAGTGTGAGGTTAGAGCTCTGTAAAACCGGTTTAAGCACCCAAGTCGGCCCATACTGTCGACTGACCGTTGCAAGGCGGTAACTGTCGGGTTTGCTCTTGTTGTTAAATGATTCATCACAGATTTGTTCTTACTTTTACATTCGTCTTGCATGTGAATCCCTTGGTCCTGTGCTTTTTCACCTTTTTGTATATTTTGCAATGCTCATAAGACTTTGTCATATATATTCTTATTAATATTTATCGATTGTGTATATTTTAAATTTAATATTCTACCGGTATTAATTATATTTGAGTCATGTTAGTAGATGCTGATGACAGTTGCTTTAGAAATGTGTCTTTATTTAATCACCACAATACCATTTTCTTAGTTCCATAGATAAAATCAACAATATTACCTACAACAGAAATAACCTTTAATGCAGTACTGATATTTCTTTCTTAAAATATTTCGACTGTTTCACACAGTCTTCAAAATTTATAGAACCTAGTACACGAATGTCAACAATGTGATAGATCAGCGCGAATGAATGTTCTTCGTAAAATAATAAATGTCTTGAAATAATTTATATTTCTTCAAAACAATGAACAAGAAATCTATCTACATTGTTGACATAAGAAAACCTAATTGTTGATATTATAGTTGTTTCATTCTGATTCCTAGAATGCACTATATCTACATTGTACGGAAAGGTTTTGACAAGTAAATCTTATCAAATGTGTCCGATACATTACATCGACATAGATGCACTACAAATTTATTATTGAGGAATGCGTAACTAGTTCTTGCATTAATTTTGTAGCTTGGGCGAAGCATACTAAACTTGTATAAGTTATTGTCTCATTATTTGGGTCAATGGGCATGTCAATGGTCTGCTATTCTTGCGATTGAATAGTGGAATTTCGTGGAATAATAATAAAAGTAAACATGATGGAGCAAAATGGCCAGTTATAAAAAAGTCTTTTTATTCATAATTGTAAAATCAATGGGTTCATTTCATCATAAATCTTAAGATCGATTGAAAAACGTTCTTAAATTTCGGTCTTACGGTCACTCCTAAGTGTGCTTCAACCAACTGTCGTAAGGTGACATTGGTAGCAAATCGATCAACATCACTCTAAAGATTTAAGAGAGATGTCGCTCTGATGACGATTTTCAAAAAAATTAATGAAATGCTCTTATGAAGGAAAGGACATTCTTCAGAGAGAAAAAAACGATCTGTCACTCCGGACCTCTCAATCCCGAATAGGAATATATGACAAAGTCCTAAGAGCATTGCAACATATACCAAATTTGAAAAGGCACAGGACTACGGTATGCAAGTCAAATGTACTGAGTAAGAACAAATCTCTGATGTGTCATTTAACAAATAGAGCAAACCTGACAGTTACCGCTTAGGAACGGTCAGTCTTCAATATGGACCGACTGGGGTGCTTAAACCAATTTTACAGAGCTCTAACCTCGCACTTCCTGATTAGGTTTCTCAAACAGATCTATTTGAAAAAAAATGTCCAAGCGCTGACGTTTTCTTTGACAAGTCATGGCGAAAGTGGTGACGTCATTAAAAAATGTCCACATAGTGTTGAGGGGAGAGAGAAAGAGGTTTTATTTTGATAAGAAGATCTACACAAAAATTGTTGATTCTAAATGAAATTTACTTTTTGAATCAATACAAATGACCAAAGAAGAGCAGATGGCCGTAGAATCCCACGCTAATGATTAACTATAGCTAGGTTAAGAAAACCTTAACGTGCATGGTCCGAGCTCACATGTGATACTTCACATGTCTAGACGAACAATTCACTAAAGATAGATCTGTGTCACGAACAGATTAATTGTCAGGCATTTATTCCCGATAGTTAAGGCTAAAAGGTGGGTGTATGCCACCAGAATATCATTTGGCAGAGATTAATTCCCGACAATACGTGCTGCAAGGTGACTGTATGCCACGGACAGATCATTGGACATAGATTTATTCTCAACTATTAGTGCTGCAATGTGGCTGGACGTCACTGACAGATCATTTGGCAGACGTTTTTATTTCTGATAGTTAATGATGCAATATTGGCAATGAAATTACGTGGTTTGTGAAATTGAAGAAATAATGACGCGCGCCTGCGAAGTTATATGAGTGACCCCCCTCTATCTCCCTCCCCCCCCCCCCTCCCTCTCTCTCAATTGTCGGCACGATATATATATATATATATATATATATATATATATATATATATATATATATATATATATATATATATATATATATATATATATATATATATATATATATATATATATATATATAATCATAACATTGAACAAAGTACGACTGTTGACATCTTTGATAATTCCTTGTCATTAGCATGTTATTATTCATATATTGATTGAGAGATAATGGTGTGACACAGATGTTATATTTTAACAGTTTTTACGTTTGTGAAAAATGTACCTATACATACCCTAAGGACTTCTATAGCAGATGAAGACAACACTTCCTTACTGATTTTTAAAGCTTTGTTAAAAAAGGAAAAATAATGTTTGTGTGTTTGTTTGTTGGGTTTATCGTCCCAAACGGACAGTATTTCAGTTTTATGGTGAATGTTTCCACTTAAAGCAGATAAAGTGCTGCCTTCACTGTTTATAGCACGCCGTGATTACATGGCATGATACCACTTCCAGTCACATTATCCTGACACCGGGTCCAACCAGTCAGTGGAACTGCCCTTATATTTGCTTGAGCGTTAGCAATGGAGATCTACCACTACCATTTTTTTTTACAACTTTGGTATGTCGCGGCCCGGGTTCGAACCCGGGGCCTCCCGTAACTCGAGAAAAAATAATGTTTATAATCTAGCATAACACATTTTTATAAAAACCGTTTTATTAAATTAAAGATAATGATAAATGCTTGACAAGTTGTCTAAGTTATAGGCAGTGCAGATTCCTTTTTTACAACAATGATTTGACATTGTAAATTATATTCTTTATAGATTACACTAGCCAAGGAAATTTTTTACTTGCTCAAAGTGTATGTACTTTATTAATCTAAATTACACGTTAAAACTGTACCAATATTCAAGCGATAAAGATTTGATTTCAAGCTAACCTTGTAAATGTCATATTTAGATGATAGTAATAATAAGTATTAAAATGAATAAGTAGTGAAAATGCATTGAATAGACAAATGGACATTTAATAGGCAAGGAACAGGCACTGGCTAGGCAATGAACAGGGATGGATCCGGGGGTGTGAGGATGTGGATTTGGGAAATGCATTCTGCCACCAGTCAGTTAAAAGAGAAGAACTGAGAAAACACATACATGTAATCTTAACAATACGAAGCTTTTAAAATTTTTTTGTTGGCTTAGGTCGAAATTGGGATCTCTCTCTCTCTCTCTCTCTCTCTCTCTCTCTCTCTCTCTCTTCTCTCTCTCTCTCTCTCTCTCTCTCTCTCTTCTCAGTCTCTTCTCTCTTTCTGTCTGTCTGTCTGTCTGTCTGTCTGTCTGATATAACCCCTCCCCCACCTAAAATTTTCTGGATACGTCCCTGGCGAATGAACAGGCATCGAACAGTCCGTCTACACTGAGATGGGACCAACTTTGTCAGCAAACAGTCGCAAAATAGTTCTTGGAATGTTTTGTTCAGCGCCCGCTTAACGAAATGTACACCTTGATGTCTACTCGCTATCCCTTTGTCTATCTCGTGAAATATTAAAAAATCAAGAGGTGATTTAAGGACTTATACTTCTGCCAAGTAGAAAGATTCAGACACAAGCGATTTCATCAGATTTATATTCGACCTTCACGTTTTGATATTCACGCCTTGCTGTCGGACTATTATTGCTGTTACTGTTTCGTATATTATACAGACAAACAATAATGCGTTTTTTTGCCGAAATTCTACGACCGTGTTAAGGACGTTAAAACGATACATTCGTTGTCGATTAGTCAATGAAAAAAGTCCAGATAAAACCCTTTAATAAATGTGATCGATTTCTGGAAGCTAACTGCAAAAAAGAGCAGACATTTTGTACAACTTTACACATGGCAATTATGAAATCTGAATACATACGTACTTCAATAACTAATGGAATATTGATGGCAATAATTGTCTATGACAGAGAAAATAATATTTGCTTTTAATTCGCACAGTATTAAAATTAATCTGTCAAAAAGAAAAATATGAATCAATATTTAATTGGATGTGCCTTTCATTGATGAAAATGCTGACAGATTAACTGTGACTGAATCACACGTTGAAAACACTATAGTTATTGACTAAAAAGGAAGCGTAAATGTTTATTTTTCATTTTCCAAATGTGTGGCACATAGCAGTCGCACATGATGTCCGCCAGTCTGTCCGGTCGTCCCATTTCCATGTCGCGACAGTCGAACATGACGTCCGCCAGTCTGTCCTGTTCGTCCTATTTCCGTGTTGCGGCTGTCGCACAGATGTCCGCCAGTGTATCCGGTCGTCCTATTTCCGTGTCCCGGCAGTCGTACAGACGTCCGCCAGTATGTCCGGTCGTCCCATTTACGTGTCGCGGCAGTCCGCCAGTTTGTCCGTTCGTCCCATTTCCGTGTCGCGAAAGTCGCACATGGCATCCGCCAGTCTATCATGTTCGTCCTATTTCTGTGTGGCGGCAGTCGCACAGTCGTTCGCCAATCTGCCGGTCGTCCCATTTACGTGTCGCGGCAGTCGCCATGACGGCCGCCAGTATGTCCCGTCGTCCCATTTCCGTGTCGCGACATTCGCACATGATGTCCGCCTGTATGTCCGGTCGTCCCATTCACGTGTCGCGGCAGTCCGCCAGTTTGTCCGTTCGTCCCATTTCCGTGTCGCGACAGTCGCACATGGCATCCGCCAGTCTGTCATGTTCGTCCCATTTCCGTGTCGCGGTCATTACACTTGCAATTTGTCACGCATAACAGTTCAACCCTCAAGGTGTAACTGAATGCCATTATTGAGCATGGTATTTTTGCAATACATAGATGTCTCGTCCATAACATAACTGTCTAATTTATGTCCCATTTCCTTGTACTTTTTATGCATAACGTAATGATATATGACAATAAACAAGGGCGCTTTTGTGATTCATTTCGAAACATTTTGTGTTAGGAATAATACAACACATGACCCTGGCCTAATTTATGATATAACAAAATGGTTGTGGGCAAATTGCTTTGTTAAATGCTAAACATGCTATAGAAAATAGTAGGAAGGAGAGTTTTGCTGTTATATATTATATTTTGCCTGAGCGTGAACAGTGTTCAAGTCCTTGTAATTTTTGTAGACAGTAAATATGCATGTACCTTAAAGGTAACTAAGCGTTAACCTATAGTAAACTTATTAAACAATATCTGTTTTTTTTCTTTTTCATTTGCTCCATCTTAATTAATTATACGTTTGATTAATGACGAATTTAAGGTGGTATCCGACAGTTTGGACCAAAGTTTTGTGTCACAGACAACTGAAATACACTATTTCCTTAAAAGAGCTCGCAAAATGATGTTTATTAATGTCCTAATTATATTTGAAAGTGAATAATAATACACTAATCGTCATTATAAACATGTATTTTCTATGTGAGCCAGGCTGCACATTTAGCTATTTTTTTAAAAGTAAGAACACCTACTTACAGTTGAACATTTTAACATTAGATTGCCCATAATCAACAAAACAGTACCATAGGGAGACTAAGCTTAAACTGAACGACGCATTAAATGTTTACGGGAAATTCAAAAGATGGAAAATCTTACTTTTAAAACAAATCTAAGGTCTAAGGAAAAGATATACACAAGTTTTCTTGTGTTTTACAGTTTCTTATTTTTTTTAAAAAAAACTATAGTTACACTCCTATGTATAGGATAGAGTCTATAAAGACGTTTCTACAGAAAATAGAAGCCGACACTAGCACAGCGAGCACATGCTTCTGTTTTCTATGGAAACGTCTTAAATAGATTATATCCGTCTTAGAAGTCCCCGCCTCACTTTTACCTGTTCTACCAAAATGGCAGGTAATCCGCCACATAAAACTGTCAATCAAACTGCCAATCGTCGTGACGTGTTCAAAATAGTTGTCACAAAGGGAGGAGTCCAACCAGAATGCGTGGTTTGTTGCACATGCGCAGTTGAAAATAAAACCATTTAGTAAAAAAGATCGATCTTTTTTGTTCATTGTAGAACAGAAAATAGCAAGGAGTTTTATTGAAATAAATCTCTGAGGAATTTGATTTTTCATAGCTTCTGATTGGCTACAAATGAAGGGCGACTTCTAAATTAGGTAACAAAGCACAACAATTAAAACTTTGTGTCGTATCGCTTAATAGTAAACAAGTGGTACATAACATTTTATTCATCGGTTACCTCAGAGTAAAGGAGGCATACATGTCGAAGGTATGATAATTTTTCGGAAGGTCTATCTATTAAAACTGGATTTCCAGTCAACAATGTAAACATAATTATTCATAGAAATGCCGTTTGCAGCATAATGCCCATCTTTTAAATAATTTAATCCCAATACTAAATGCTTTATTCCTTAAAGTTTCAAAAATTCCTAAAAATGATGATAAACGTGAAAATGAAAAACATTTTTTTTTTAAATTTTAACTTGCTATGAGGGAATCGCTTACATATTTCCCGTTCCTTTCTAATTTCTATATTACACTTCATTTCAGTGAATATACATTCCGTAAGGGATTAAAAAACCCGCCACACCGTGAGATATTTCTGAATATTTGCAAGTGTTTGCATACAATTACGGCGTTAGGGATACATTTACAAAATTTATTGAGATGTATTCAACAGGCGTCACATTAAACGATTGTAAAGGAAAGTTATTGTTAGGCTGTACGAGAGATCTTTGCTGGGGTTTCTCAATATGAATATATGACAAAGTATTGAGATTTATTTTTAACATATTAAAACTGGAACTAGCACAAAGCGTGCATATAAATATGCAGTTTATATGTAAAAGTAACATTGAGACGAGACGTTACATATACAGTTAAAAACCCTTATCGAATTGAAGTGGTAAAGTGACAAAAAGAGTGACTTTTGAATAAAAATGGTATAACGTAGGTTCAAATACGTATATGAACGTGTACACGAGACAAACAGTGTTATATAAGTTAGCCTATTTTTATGAAGTATGGGTTCATAAAACACCTTTACTGTATATCCTCCGAGAGTTCGAGAGAGATAAGCAGTCACAGTGGGGTTTATGGCCCCCATACTATAAAGTTTAAAATCTCACTAACTGCCTTACTGTAGTTCTTCGACATTTTATAAAAGAAACGCATATATTGAACAACATAAGCTTATGGGCATTTCATTTCAAATATTTTAAGCTTAAACAAAAGATAAAGGCTTTTTACGGATCCATATTCAAAGCTATATTCAATATAAAGATGATATACTTATTGTAATTTTTTAACATTATTGAAATCACACAAAACTGATTCCTATTTACTGTCGGCGCATTTCAATACACATGTATAAGAGTTACCACAGATTAATTTAACTACCTCTACCAAGGCAACTGGTAAGACGTGTTGATACAAGACACAAAGAAACACACACACACCACAACTACACACACTACACAACACGAACACCACACACAACACACATCACCACGACCCCACACACACACACACACACACACACAACCAACAACACACAAACCAACAGAACACAAACCACACACACAACACACACACAAACACACACACACCACATTAAACACACACCCCACACACCTAACAGTACACAAGACAACATTCCAGACCACTCCCACAACACGACCCCCCAACACACCAGCACACATCCACACAAACACCACCCACACACACACACACACACAAACAGCAGTTATCGCCTTGGAACAGTCAGTCAGCAAAAGGACCGACTGGGGTACATAAACCTTGTTTGTGCAGCGCTCCAACCTTGCACATCCTGAAGGTTTTTTCTATCAAACAAACAGTGTAAATAAAAATATGCCATTTAAGTGAGACAACTAAGAGTAAGCACCTGCATCGGGAGTTAAAACTGATAAAATGAACTAATATACATACAAACGCACTAGAAGTATGATAAACTATTAACTTATGTGTCGAAGTTACAAAACAACATGAAAGAAATCAAGGAATTTTAGAAAACAACCCGAACCAACAAAAACGAAATGCAGTATTGTGAGGAGTGAAAGAGGTAACAAGAGTCAAATAATGTATAATGAAAAACCGAGGATTTATCGGCAATTGACATATTTCATAATAAAGGTACAAAAAAGTCAAGCAAAAGAAAAGAAAAACACGCGTATATGTCATATCGATACAAATCTATTACAATAACATATCTTTTACTATCATATGCATGAAATAATCTCATAGATATATAAAGTAACTGTAAAACTATGAGAAACTATTAAATTTGTCATGTTAGCGACATAACATGTAGAAGGAATGTACAGCGGTGAAAATGTAAAAATACACACGGTCACGTGACCGGTACTAGCAAATAAGGAAGCAGCACATCTGCAGAGGTGAGATATTCAAACTCCAAAGTGAGACAACTATACGCACTTGCATTGGGAAAACACATCCAAAATGAAAAGTATGTATAAACAATTACTTAACGGTAAATGCAAGGAACATTCTAAAATATGTACCCTTTGTACATAAGATAAAAGCAACTAACCAGTTCCTAACAAACTAAGAATCAATATGAGAAGCAAACGCGACGGAAATAGGAGGTAATTATAAATGTATTGTATTTGTTATTGGAGATTAAATGATAAAATAAAATAAAAATGTTTTGATAATGGTCAGCTATGACTGTAAAAGCACAGTATGTTGATGGTGAGATTTATATTCGCGATAGCTCTGCTGAAAATGACGGTTATAGATATGCCTTAATGACTGAATCAGCGAAATATCTTTTTATTTGTATGATTAAATGAAATTTAATGCAAACATATGCCCTTCCATAATACATTTTGAGAGTTTTACACAGTTTTATCGCGTTGTTGTAATTCGTTTACTATGAACTGTTTTTCACCTACTTGTAGGTAAAGCAGTCCAACTCGACTAAACAACTCGTCACTGTCTTCTTGACTGCTCAAAGACCTTTGATTCCTTTGCAATTTCCTAGACGAATGAAAGAAAGTTTTTACTAGAATAAGAGAATCAAAGTCGCCATTGAAATATAACAATATATCGCTGTGAACAGAACATTCAACAAAAGAATATATATATATATATATACACGGCTGTTGTATATGAGGCAGAATTTAACCATTGTCTATTACACCAACAAGCTAAATTTCCTCGCACAACCATTTTACTAATAATTGAAAGGTACAACCCTTTTTGTATATACATGTAGTGTTGTGATCAATATATATATCATCTAAACCCATCACCAAAAATATCTTCTTAATACAACCAGTTTTACACGAAAATACATAAGAAACAGATTTTTCCTTGCTTGTCGTTTCTGGTCATTGTCTGTTTTATGTATATTTTATGCGTACCGTGATTGTTTTGTATTTTAAAGAAGAATACCAAATACATTAATTGCCGCTATAATAATAATAATAATTTATTTTACATCATGCCTACAAAATATCACTATTTTTAATATGTGTATAGTTAAATATTGCGATTATTTCTATAATTTTAACCACATACAAATATAACACCAGTTTCCTATTATAGGAGGCGCCCATGGCGTAGTGGTAAACTCGCCGATTTGTAACTCCTCTGACTGCTTAGCCCCTCACCGCCTGGGTTCAAATTCCGTTCGGGGCTAAGAACGTAATGTGGGAAGGTCTTCCACCTAATCTGATTCTATCCAAACATTTATCAGAGATGTTCCTCCACCAAAATAGCAGGGCGTCGCTATAATGTTCGTTCTAGGTCGCTGTGTCAAAATCATTATTCTGCTCACATATAAACAAACATATTATTGACACATACGGAGAATGAGAATTGTCATAAGACAAGTAAACTAAGACATCTTTATATCTAAGTGTCAATATACCCCTTGAGTGTTTTCTATAACACCTTGTGCCAACAAATAAACGTAATATATGGGCACTCATTTCATTACAATTGACAAAAAATATCCTAAGGAAATATTGTTTCAAACCATTTTAAAAATATATTAAATTAATAAACCCGTTTGAAAAATTAAAAAAAATACAAGAACACGAACTTTTAATAATTTGACATGGTGAAAAGCATTAACATTCAAACATTTTTAATATAAGTTACAGTATATGTAATATCAATAATATAAAGGTTGGAAAACTGACTTTTTTATCAAATATGTTTTAAACACAAACAATGACACAAATATGTTTTTATTTTGACATGGTTGAAATCTTTGCCTTATTTATTATGACATGTCATTTGATTTTGGTATAATATAAGCTTAAAAGGGCATACAAATGCACTTTTATATAATACTAGCTATTTAGTAAATAATGTAAAGGCATTTTTATTTTGACCACTTAACCATAAACATTCTATAATAATACATGTTATAAACTTATATAAGACACTTTTAGTGTATAACCATATCTGTTTAATTCAACTGCGTTGAAAATCAACATAACGAACCATTTGGGAACAGATAAAGTACATCTACACTAACCTAAACAAAAGAATTTGCCTTAATTTATAAACTGGGCATTATATATCTGTGTTTTTTCTTATTTATTAAATGAAATGTCTGAGATTGTGTGAGAAAAAAATGACATGATTTCTATATAGATATGGACCCCGGAACCTTAGATTAGTAATGGAAATTGAAAAAAGTGCTTGGATAGTTGTCCTTGGTGTTGTTTTATTGCTATATTTCTAATGCAAACTCTCTTTAAGATATATGGAGTACAAGGGCGCAATTACAATATGGATTCCAAATACTTTCCAACGAGACGAAAATATCAATTGGGCTTTTAAGTGATTTTTGAGTCTGAGACTGAGATAGATGTAGACAGTTGTTGCACCATTTTTTCTTTCGCTTTTGCAAATTCCATTTTCGGCGTCTAAGCACTATCCATATAGATTCCTGCACTATTTATTTTGCTATAATGTTGTCTGCAGATTTTCCTTTATGGAAGAATTTGTGTAAATCGCAAGCAAACATCTCACTTCTTTGTAAAATTATTACTTAACAAAGTCTAGAAGAGTCAGAATAATAATAATAGCACGGACAAAAACACGAGCCATTTGGCACCATCATCTGGTTTCCTAAGTGTTGCAGGAAAGTAACAAGTTGAGGCGTGATATTTATCGACTTTTTTGTTCGTGTTTTTTATAATTTTTGCCTCTCTGCACAGTAAGTGTTGGATGGCCATTTGGCTTACATGATACAACCTTTAAGATGCCTTTAATAATAAAGTTAAGTACAAATTAGGAAATGTTTTCAGTACGTGACCAAAGCGCATTAAAGTTATTTAAAGTGACATGGGTGCTCCCCGCCTCTTCGGGCGTCTATATCGTAATAATTCAGCTTGATTTTAACATACTAAATACAGAGTCAGAACAAAAAAGTACACGAGGGCGAATTAATAAAAAGAATTGGGAAAGGCTATTTTCCATAATGAGCGGAACTTCAAGATAAAAAAGTGTGACAGTTTTTACAAACAATATGTCACCTTACAATCGTTGTGCTCATACTTTGAACATGATATAAGAATCTATTCCATTAATTTAAGGTTTATTCACAAACTAACATATCAGTAAGCTCAACGGTAATTGTACAAAATATACGAGGATCGTGGGAAAATAATTTAGACACAGCCTATTTTAATAAGAGAAAGAAAGGACCTGAGTTCATATTTTCCATAAACATTAAATAATACATATTATGATGTCATGTAAATAGGCATAATATATTGATTATATTATATCCTATTAATTATATTATATCCTATATATTTAGTTGAAGTCAAAGTTTAAGCTGTATAAAGTATAATTACGCGAAGCGCGCCATTAAAATCAGTAGGTACGTAACGTTTGTAAGGCACATAATCATAAAAGTTTGGAGCTGACACAAGGTGAAAACACTGTTTGAACTTTTATGCAAAATACATTATATTGTATTAAACTCCTCCAGTTAGCTTTAACGAGAAATGAGGTCAAGGCCAACGATTTTCACTGAAACTCTGACGTCAGACGTGTTTAACTTATGGCGGGAAGGGCAATTTCTGACAGCACGTGGCAGGGGTACGATGGCAGGGGCATAAAACAGCACACATAAGTTTTTTTTTGTTTATTGGGGTTGTCGTCCCACTAACAGTATTTCAGTTGTCTGGAGACGGTGTCCACTTGAAGCAGATATAGTGTTAACTTCACTGTAAATAGCATGTGTATAGCACGCCGTGAACACCTGGCATGATGCCACACCCAGTCACATCGATTCCTGACACCGGGCCAACCAGTTGTGTAATTACCCTTATATTTGCTTAAGCGTTAGCAAGGTAGCTTTCCCACTACCATTTTTGACGACTTTGGTATGTCGCGGCCCGGGATCGGACCCGGCACCTCCCGTACCTGGAGCCAACGCACACACATAAGTACTTAAACTACTACTGACTACAATTTATGGCATAAAGGTGGTATCCAACTGTTTGGACCAAAAATATTTTCATTAAACATCATAATAAACCATTGTTGCACGAACAGATCTCGCAGAATGATGTTTATTGATGGCCTACACCTGTCTGAAGACGTAATTCATAACGTCACAATCGTCATGTCAAATATGTATGTCTGAGCTACGCAGCACAGTTAGTTATTTATTAATTAAGTTAACCTTATGTCCACTTATGTTTTGGCTCATCCACGTCATCTGCTGTGACGTCAATGTCTATTATTAGCAGGAATCCCAGTTTATAGATGTGAAAAGAATGAACATGTACATGTTGATTAACGAGTTTTACAGCCCTAATATTGAGATTCTGTTAGACTCTAGTATGATCTTTTCTGCAAAAATTAGGCACAAGTACCCCAAACAGCGGCCAGATATTGCTCTATATATTAGATATAGGCAAGCTGTCGGATACCACCTTTTAGCCCAAACGAGAAAAGTAAAGGCTACTCCAGGTCAGCGCGTTGTGAGAATTATACGACGTAGGGCCGTCAAGTACGCTTGAAGAGTACTACGATATATTGCGATACATACACGTATAGAGCGTATTGCAATACCTACCACAATATATTGCCACATTTGATTAAACTATTATAAGGAGCTTTTCACCCAATTATAATGAGCAGAATGAACAACAAATGCAAATGAATTTCATATGACATAGCTTTATAAGCTTTATTACAGGTAAACTCTGAAACAATAAAGTAATAGGACTAGAAGGTATGGCTCAAAGTATAAACGATCAAACAACAAAGTAACTGCAAAAATCAGGATAGTGTAGTGCGATGCACCCAGCGATGAAGATTCACGAATGTACCGCATTTTTTTGCGATTTAATTCGGCGTTCTTCTAAATACCATGTGGACATTATTTTTCAAAGATGTCATTTCTTTCTCATAACTTATCAAAGTAAACGTCAGCGCTCAGACATTTCTTTTAGACAGCGCTTGTTCATGTGTAGATGGAATTGAGGAACCAAGGCCAAGGTCCGTCAAGTCTCGTTCAGACTTATATGAATAGGTAAATAAGAAAAGGTCCTATCAAAATTTCCACAGATATTTAAATTCAATATACCTGTAAACAAAGGCAAACAGGGTAAATGTAAATGAGACAAAAACACAGAGACGAGACATAACACACAAAAAGAAAAAAAAACATCAGTTACCGCGGCAAAAAAAACGACTGAGGTGCTTAAACCTGGTTTGTGGAGAGCTCCAACCTCGCACTTCCTGAAGGTTTTTTCTATCAAACAAACACTGTAAATAATAATATCAAGTCAAAGTGATCCAACAAAGACTCATATAAAATTGAAGACATGCTACCAGTTTACAGGGTGTTCAGTCATGTGAATATTCCAATATTAGCATTCCCGTAAAGAAAACACTCAGCTTTATTGCAACAAGAAATATTCAATATTCAAATGATCAGGTCAAGAAAAACTGTTGAATGTCACGTTAAGATGAGTATTGAATAAAAATTGCCTAGTTAGTTGTCCATTCTGAGCCGAAACCAACTGTGTCAGCACACAAATTATTTTATGATATGTTCAGTTCAACTTTCGCTTAACGACATTCCCAACTTGTTGTCTTATCCAAATCCCGATATCTCTATGGTAAAATAAACAAATTACCATATAGAAGATTTTTTTTCGAATTATACTTGTGCCAGTTCGAAACACACAAACACATAACATTTGACCATGATTTTAGTTCAACGTTCTTTTTACGGGATTCACGCCTTGCTAGCATAACGCTATCGCTTTAATTCTCTCGTGAAATATACAATTTCTGCCTTTAAGCTGCAAAATGACACATTTTTTTTTATTATTCAAGAACGAAAGTTACAAAATACAACCCTTAAATGCATGTGAACGATCTTTGTATGCCGATTTTACAACGAAACAACAGAACATTTGTACAAAGTACATGAAATTGAAAATGCTTCCATGTCATTATATACCTTATGGAATAGAAATGGTTGTTACGATTATATTATTCTCGATTGATATTCGCCAGAGAGATACGTAACATTTGGGTCAAAACCTAATAATGCTATCTTCCTTGTTCTTCACAAAGAACAAACATGTGCTTCATTTTGTTTGAATAAAGAATTAGGAAATAAATTAAAAGCCTTGAGTTCAAAACATTTTCAGAAACCTACTATAAGGTAGCTCGTTTAATGGAGGTTACTTTATTTGGTAGTCTTTGTATACATGAAATATCAGACAAATCACATTAAGCATTAAATTTTTCATGAGTTGCCAATCAATCTGATTTTCACACGATTCTAAGGGACGGTATATGTTATTGATGTACTGTCTCGACTTTTTTAATTATTTTTTTAAACTTCGCATAATCCTTGTTCTTAACAATGAATCTAAAGATTTATCTTTTTCTTCAGGACACGATAAATCAGTATGTACGGTTACATAGATCGTTCCGCGATTCGTAACTAACTCCTACCTCCTGTTGCTATTTTGACAGTTTTAGATCACGTCAACCTCAAACAGTATGACAAACAGAACACACGTGTTCTTTTGTTTAAAGTAGGCCAACCATATCACCACGTGGTTTGAACTAACACTGATTGGATAAGCATCCACATGTTCGCACTATTCTGGTCCAACTTCAAAGTTTATATGACACTAACGAAATCTCCTTCTGTTGGCTCCCCAGTCATGTAGGCATCCGAGGAAACGATGATGCAGACGAGAGTGCAAAATCTGCCTCAGCCCTCACTGAGACAGATCTTTGCATCCCACGCACGGATTTTAAATCACTTATTGACCGATATATTTTAACCAAGTGACAAACAAGTTGGGACAGTATTGTTTGTAACAAATTACACGTAATTAAGCCTAACGTCGGTACCAATGTCTCTGCTTGACGAGAAAGTAGACGGAAAGACGTAGCTCTTACCCGCTGTCGCATTGGACATACTAGATTAACTCATTCATATCTTCTAAAAAGAGGGGTTCAACCTGTATGTGTTCCTTGCCAGGAACCACTGACAGTCCACCATATTTTATTACAGTGTATCGACACAGACCACATTCGGTCGAAGTATTTTAATGCCAATAACAAGTACGAGCTGTTTAGAACAGTGCTGGATTTTAAACTTGTTTGCTTCTTGAACGAGATTAGTATTCTTAATAAGTTATAATTTTTTAAACTGTTTATTTACCAACCGTTATACATTTTTAAACCTTGTAGTTCACTTTATTCAAACCTGATAGATTTTTGTATTTTTCTATATTTTACTAACATAGAATAGTTTTTACCTGAATATTCTATATTTACATTAAACCTCTTTGTATTCGGCGCCGAATGACCTGTTAAGTGTCGGTGTGCCGTAAAACCCAAATAAACAAATAAAGATAAGCCGGTTTATATATACCTTCACCGCCCCTTTTGGAACGGTCTATAGCTCAAGGATATGGAGAAATTATTATAGCGTGTTTTAGGTCAGTCCTTATATCAATACTATGAAGGTGTTTTTGCTTTAAGTTTGTGTTTATAACAGTGTACGTAACCTTTGACGAGTAATATATGTGTGGATCCAGAATTGTGTAGTTATGTGGATCAAACGAATGTCAAGGTAATAAAACAAGCATTTTAAACGGTCGTGGGGGTGATATCTGAGTATATTTCGCGCCAATATGTCAATTCCAACTGACCGTTCCAAGGCAGTAACTGTCGCGTCTTTTTGTTAAATGACTCATCACAGATTTGTTCTTACTTTTACGTTTGACTTGCATGTTAATACCTTTGTCCTGTGCCTTTTCCAATGCTGGTATATGTTGCAATGATCATAGGACTTTGTCATAGAGTCTTATTTCTATTGCTGTCTACTCATGACCATACTTTAGACTGTATCATCGACAAGACTGCACAAAATTGGTTTTCAGGGGCGGATCCTCCCCTGGTGTGTGTGGGTGGGGTGGGGGGGTGAGGGGGTACGAGTCAAATTCCATTAAACTTTATCGCACTAAATGCTAGATATATATATATATATACATAATTATGAACCCTAACTTCGACCTAAGCAGTCAACAGACAAAGTTTACTTTAAAAGCTTAGTATTTTAAGCTTATATGTATTATATGAATGTGTTGTCGCAAATCTACTCTTTTACCTGGTTGGTGGTGGTGGTGGGAGGGGGGGGGGGGGTGCATCCCAGCATTCCCACTCATTGATCCACCCCTGTTGCCTTTGTTGCACTAAGCGTTTATAATCAATTTTCATGCGACGTTGTCCTTCTAAATGTTTGTGTGCATAAGCAAAAAATCTATCTTTAAAGCAATTATTTACAATTACATGTACTTTTAAAAAAAGAGGTGACGTAGACGCTTCATGATTAGAATTACTCGTAAAGTTTGCATAAACAGGTAATAATGTAATGTAAGTTTGTCTCTGTAAAATGCATGAAACAACATTATTCTCTGTTTTGGGGAATTTAGGCATAATTTTTGCGTAAAGTCATAATTTAAACTAAGTACAGACGACTTTGAACATTACATATTTTGTTAGAGAGTACATATTGAGAGAAAAATCACTCTAAATGTTAATTTTTTCCAAATCTTTAAATGAGTACAAACTGACATCCGCTTAAAAACGATAATGACGTCAGAGTAGACTACTCAGATAACGAGATGACGTAATCTCAAAAGTAAGCTGTCACGTGGCTTTCTTAGTTTAAAAATAGCTATTCCTGCAGCGTGGCTCAGAAAGGAAATACCTGTTGGCAAAGGACGTGTGATGATTTGTTTCGCTTTTCACATAGATCAAGGACACCGATGAGCAGCATTTTGCAGGACATTTTTAGGTAACAATAACTTATTTGATTATTTGAGAAAAGTCTTTGGTCCAAAATGTCAGATACCGCCTTTCAGATGATGTTACTTTATATATTGCAATTAATTATGTTAATTAATAGAAATTTTTCTTTAAAAAAAACCCCCAACCTTTTATCAATAATAAAAAGAAAAGTAAGGTATATATTGCGTGTGTTTTGTGTGTGAAACTTCATTTATACTAAAATTTGTTGTATCTTCAAAATTAAACAATCGTTGTCTTCAAGAATGTTCATGATGTTTATAAAAATCCAATTTAATCCTACGCTTTTCCTACCCAATTTAGTCTATAAATATATTGCAAAAGCAAGTATCTTAATAAAAGAAACCCGATTCATTCAAGCTAATAAATCAATATTCGTATTCCAATCTTCGGGACTGATTTTCATTTAATCAAAAATTCTTCACCTTAGAGGGTATTAGTAAGATAAGATGTCAATCATTTTAAGGGGAGGGACTGCCTCTTTGCCATTTATTCAAATAAGAAATGATGTCTATGGAACTGACACTGTTTCCAAGCTGAGCAAAGAATATAATGCCCCAAAAATAGATGGTGCAAAAATACAGACATATTTACTCTAAAACTGTATGATATGCTTACGATATTTTCGGGATAAATACAGCAAATGTTTAACGATCGAATACAAAGGCGTCTATATCGGAATCCATATTTCACACTGTCGGAAATACGGCACTAGTTTTATAACTAAAGTAAAGTGTATTTTCGTTTAGATATAATATGCGGGAATGTAAACGAAGTTGTATTTACAGAATATATACACTTGCGTCAATTTACTCGATAAAATATACATTGTTGCATACAATTCTTCTTTATAACGTTACAGTCAGTGTGGCATAATAAAAAAAAATGATGAGAAATTGTGTCCCGTTAACGGCTTTGTTATGCGATTTAAGCTAATTTATCGTAGCCTTGTAACGAATTGTTATGTAAAAGTGTAACATGATTAACACATCTAGGGGAGAAGGAACAAGACAGAATAAGAATGCTATTTAACTGTGCATATTCAATTGCCCTGCAGAACAGGCCTTTCAGTGACATGTCTTTTCTTTGTTCACTGATGAAGAAGAATGGTGTTCATATTGGAGAAAACTATTCTTGGAGCTTGTGAGTTCATTGCAGAGACGTTGTAATTGGGGGCAACAGATGAGATTAATAGAAGCCCTTACATCTCCATATTAGCTGCTGATACAACAATCAAGTTACAAAAATTGTGTAAGGTACATCAATGATGGTGAAGCCAATACTCGCTTTGCTTCTTTGGAGAAGCTCAACTCGGCTGATACCAATGGTGTAAGGTATTGACACAGGACTTAACAGAATTGGCTTGAAATTCTCAGACATTGTGCAGATTAACAGTGAAAACCCCACACTTGTTTATGCCACTTTTGATGGAGCCAGTGTTGTGTAGGGACTCAAGAGTGGAACCATGTCCATGATACTGAAAGAAGCTCCTTGGGAGTTTCCTTTGCATCGTGTCGCCCACTGGACAGTATCAAGGGTGACTCGTACGTGCGGCGTTTTGAAGAAACTATGAAACTAAGAAACTATGAAATACATCTACATATTCTACCATTATACTCCCAAGCGTAGGAGTGGGGCCAAGTCAGTTGCTAACTTCATTGGTTGTTTGTTTGTTTGTTTATTGGGTTTATCGTCCCACCAACAGTATTTCAATTCAATCTGGAGACGGTCTCCACTTGAAGCAGATATAGTGCTGCCATCACTGTGTATAGCATGCAGTGAACACCTGGCATGATATCACACCCAGTCACATAGGAACTACAATTATATTTGCTTAAGCATTAGCAAAGGAGCTATACCACTACCATTTTTAGCGAATTTGGTATGTCGCGGCCCTGGATTGAACCCGGGGCCTCCCGTACCTGGAGCCGACGCTCTACCGATTGCGCTACCAGGTCTGGTTTCATGGGTATTTAACTTGCTTACATCAGTGGTATTAAACAGGGAATTAAACAAAGGAAAATCAATGTACACATACCATGATGATAAATAAAAAAGTTTAATATAAAATTTCAGAAAATTTAGTTGCACAACTTTACTATTCAAAATAAATAAAAATATTAATATTTTGATATATACATGTTTTAAAAAAACTACAATATTTCACTTTCCTAGAGAAATAAATGGCAACTACAAAGTATTAATGATTTTGCCTTTCCTGGTTTCAGGTATGGTTCAGATAGTCGTCCAGCAAGACCAGAGTTCTAACAGCCCTTCAACAGAACTATGCTGTAATGGCTTCTCATCTTAAACAAGTGACTGCTAGGAGTTCAACAGATGAAGCTGCCCGTGCCGAAGGTTACCTGAAAGACTTACTGTCGATCAAGTTAGTAATGATGCTACATTCCATGGTAGAAATACTGACTGTAACAGCTGAGCTCTCCCTAGCAATACAAAGGTCTGATCTCCTTGTAATAGATATCTACCAAGAAGCTAAAACAGCTACAATCAAACTATTGTCGCTCAAGCATGAATCTGGTACTAATTTTCAGGTAAATGCGTGTCATGGACACATTTAACTTATGTCAAACTACAATATTTACTTTCTTACATATTGATTCTGATATCAAATAAGTATTATGAAAATATTTATTCTTTAGTTAATCAGACTTTTGGTTGATTTGATATGAATTCAAAAAGTCCTTTGATGAGAAGACACAGACTGTGATGGGAGTATAGCTGAAAGATGACACACCTCCAACATTGATGACCGGGCGGATGATCTTGTATATTACATAGACAAAATGTTATAACTTCAATCAGTTCAAATATAAAAACATAGCAGTCTCAGACTGATGTTAAACAGTTGATGATGTCAGTATATGAGTGCATACCTACAGAAAACAAGTTTCTTAGGATCGGCAACCTACATGTATTTTAAAGGATGCATTAACAAAAAACATTCACTATTGGATAAGACCAATTAATATCATGCCTTGTTTGTGACCATACAAATATTAGAATAATATTAGAATTATATTTTCTAATAATTTAGTCGGTGTGTCAGTTAACATGCAAAATCTATTTCCAGATTCTCCAACTTCAGCGAAGAATCCCTACGATGTTTCCTAGCACGGGCCTACAGATATGTCTCCCAGGACCGAGCCCAGCTTGTCAGATTTCAGAGGGGTTCGTAAATTGAAAACGACGGAAATTTTCGGACAAGTTATACATGTTTATATATATTCAAGGTTACTAGTTCGAACTAGTCATTGAAAAGAATTATTTTCCAGCCCTGACAGTATAACGGAACGTTATATTGAAAGCATCTTTAATGCTTGTTAATAAATCGTCGCTCGATGCAAAGAGCTATTATGGTGTAATAATGCATCATTATTGAATATTCCTCATGTTCGAACAAAATTATTCACAACAATTGTTTGATTAATCGCATTGTTTCAATTGGTTAATGACTTAAAGAAGACTTTAAAGCTGGTATCCGACAGGTTGCCTACATCTTCATATATACAACAATATCTGTAAATAAGAACGATTTGGATTCCTGCTAAAAATAGACATAGAAGTCACAAAGGATGAAGTGAAAAAACAAAACATTAGTGGTCACATTGTTTTCTTGGCTTTAAAAAGCCAACTGTGCAGAGTTGCGCAGATAGGAAATACATGTTTATAATGACGACTGTGGCTTTTATGGTTTACTTTTCAGATAGGTGTAGGACATCATTAACCAACATTTTGCGAGATCTGTTCTGATAATTATGGTTTACACAGATGTTTAATGAACATACTTTTCGTCCAAATCGCCTAAACATTTAATAGAAGGGTTATTAGTACAATCTGGCCACGTTCTTTTAAATAAGAATATATAAGACAAAGTCCTATGAGCATTGCAACATATACAACAAGTGAAACGAGACAGGACGAAGGTATTCACATGTACGCCAAATGTAAAAGTGAGAACGAATCGGTGATGAGTCATTTCACAATAAGAGCAAACCCGACAGTTACCGCCTTGGAAAGTTGACTCGAACCAATAACAGCAGCCCGATTTTGTTTATTTAAATAATGAACCAGGAATCATATTCGTAAAGAATATTGGTTATTTTTCCTGACTTAAACTAAGACTTTTTTTTTTAAAGTTGCATACATTACTTAGGATATTTTTCCAAATTTACGGAAATTTCATAGTTTAGGTAGGATAATATATTTTCTAAGCTGCTTTATGAATAAGACACCAAGTTTAGCGTAATCATGCATTTAATCCGATTTCAAAAGAAATAGTTAAATACAGCGCAAAAGTAACTTAAAGATGCAGAAGTATTTTTGCTTGATATAGTGTTGGGGATATTGGAATATTATGATAATTGCATTTCTATCCATATTAATATGTATCTATTTTTTAGGTTTACGATAATATGTTCTTAACGACAGATGCATGTTAATAATTTATATTAAACTAATCAGAATGGTTAAACAGTAAAAGTTGTTTTAACTTTTAAACTTGTTCTGTTCGTTAAAAGGGTAAAGGTTAGAGGCATTTTTAAACTGGTCAGAATCGTTAAAATGTAGAGGTTAGAGGCTTTATAAACTGGTCAGCATCCTTAAAAATGTAGAGGTAAGAGGCTTTCAAACCGGTCAGCATCGTTAAAAATGTAGAGGTTAGAGGCTTTATAAACTGGTCAGCATCCTTAAAAATGTAGAGGTAAGAGGCTTTCAAACCGGTCAGCATCGTTAAAAATGTAGAGGTTAGAGGCTTTATAAACTGGTCAGCATCGTTAAAAATGTAGAGGTTAGAGGCTTTATAAACTGGTCAGCATCGTTAAAAATGTAGAGGTAAGAGGCTTTATAAACTGGTCAGCATCGTTAAAAATGTAGAGGTTAGAGGCTTTCAAATTTGTCAGCATCCTTAAAAATGTAGAGGTAAGAGGCTTTCAAACCGGTCAGCATCGTTAAAAATGTAGAGGTTAGAGGCTTTATAAACTGGTCAGCATCCTTAAAAATGTAGAGGTAAGAGGCTTTCAAACCGGTCAGCATCGTTAAAAATGTAGAGGTTAGAGGCTTTATAAACTGGTCAGCGTCCTTAAAAATGTAGAGGTAAGAGGCTTTCAAACCGGTCAGCATCGTTAAAAATGTAGAGGTAAGAGGCTTTATAAACTGGTCAGCATCGTTAAGAATGTAGAGGTTAGAGGCTTTATAAACTGGTCAGCATCCTTAAAAATGTAGAGGTAAGAGGCTTTCAAACCGGTCAGCATCGTTAAAAATGTAGAGGTTAGAGGCTTTTTAAACTGGTCAGCGTCCTTAAAAATGTAGAGGTAAGAGGCTTTCAAACCGGTCAGCATCGTTAAAAATGTAGAGGTTAGAGGCTTTATAAACTGGTCAGCATCGTTAAGAATGTAGAGGTTAGAGGCTTTATAAACTGGTCAGCATCGTTAAAATGTAGAGGTTAGAGGCTTTAGAAACTAGTCAGCATCGTTAAAAATGTAGAGGTTAGAGGCTTTATAAACTGGTCAGCATCGTTAAAAATGTAGAGGTTAGAGGCTTTATAAACTGGTTAGCATTGTTAAAAATGTAGAGGTTAGACGCTTTATAATCTGGTCAGCATCGTTAAAAATGTAGAGGTTAGAGGCTTTATAAACTGGTCAGCATCGTTATAAATGTAGAGGTAAGAGGCTTTATAAACTGGTTAGCATTGTTAAAAATGTAGAGGTTAGAGGTTTTATAAACTGGTCAGCATCCTTAAAAATGTAGAGGTTAGAGGCTTTATAAACTGGTCAGCATCGTTAAAAATGTAGAGGTAAGAGGCTTTATAAACTGGTCAGCATCGTTAAAAATGTAGAGGTAAGAGGCTTTTTTAACTGATAAGCATCGTTAAAAATGTAGAGGTAAGAGGCTTTATAAACTGGTTAGCATCGTGAAAAATGTAGAGGTAAGAGGCTTTTAGACTTGTAAGCATCGTTGAAAATGTAGAGGTTAGAGGCTTTTAAAATTATCAAAATCGGTAAAGATGAAGAGGTTAGAGGCTTTTTAAACAGGTAAGCATCATTAAAATGTAGAGGTTACGGGCTTTATAAACTGGTCAGCATCGTTAAAAATGTAGAGGTTACAGGCTTTTAAACTTGTAGGCATCGTTAGAAATGTAGAGGTTAGAGGCTTTTAAACCGGTCAGCATCGTTAAAAATTTAGAGGTTAGAGGCTTTATAAACTGGTCAGCATCGTTAAAAATGTAGAGGTTAGAGGCTTTTAAACCGGTCAGCATCGTTAAAAATGTAGAGGTTAGATGCTTTATAAACTGGTCAGCATCCTTAAAATGTAGAGTTAAGAGGCTTTCAAACCGGTCAGCATCGTTAAAAATGTAGAGGTTAGAGGCTTTTAAACCGGTCAGCATCGTTAAAAATGTAGAGGTTAGAGGCTATCGTTATAATGAAAAGTTTGGAGTCTTTAAAACTGGTTAGAATCGTTAAAATATAGAGCTTATAAGCTTAAACTGTTCTGCATCGTTAAAATACAGAGGGTATTGGCTTTTTAAACTGGTAAGCATCGTTATAATGTAGAGGTTAGAGCCTTTTAAACTGTTCATCAGCGAATATTAGTTTGGTCAACTAATGTGTTTTGAAATACTCTTTGATGGTAATTTATTCTTCCCTCAGGTAAATGGTTTAATTTCTTGTTGGAAGAATAATGATAAGTGTTTACAACACTTAATATTTGTAAACATTTACTTCTGTCTCAAAGAGATAGATAATATTTGGTTCTGGAATATTTTCTTTGCATAAAAATGTAGGATACAATTCACAATCTTCCACGTTAACGGTGGTATTTGTTTCTTATTTGTCATTATTAATATTATGAAGTATTAACGTCATAAATAAATCGGTGTAATACCACAGAAAATGCACGATTTCTGCTATCTTTTTTTGGCAGTTGCATTTCTTTTTATTGAATGGCACCAACTAAGAGACTGTTACTTCCTGAATATAATAACAATTCTTCTTGAGATACAAATCGCTACCCGGATTTAAATAATAGAACCATAGGAACATTCATAATATTCGTACTATGCATGGCTTGCTTTATTTCACTGGCCCTATTGGTTGGTTTGTTTTGTTATGTATTTGTTTTTGAGATACATAGCAGCTATTGTGGTGGAGGGAGACCCCAGATAAATATCTTGGTAGAAGCTGCGACGCACCGCAGCTGAAAACCGTCCCAGGAAGTCCTTCGTCCCGGGCGGAGTTCGAACACAGTGCAATTGGAGGCTAAGCACAGGAGTTACAAATCGGCGACTCTATCACTACGCCATGGGTGCCCCGTCCCATCAGATGTGTGTGTGTGTGTGTGTGTGTGTGTATGTGTGCGTGTGTGTGACCGTGTGTGTGTGTTTGTGTGACCGTGTGTGTGTGTGTGTGTGTGTGTGTGTGTATGTGTGTGTGTGTGTGTGTGTGTGTGTGTGTGTGTGTGTGTGTGTGTGTGTGTGTGTGTGTGTGTGTGTGTGTGTGTGTGTGTGTGTTTCAAATTGATTGCAACAAAGTCAGAACAAATCAAGTGTTGCTACAACTTTTTCTTAATCCCTCTAGACTAGTGTCCACTGGACAGAACCATAAAAAGTAAGTACCCGGCTAAGAGTCTATTCAATTATTCGGACCAAGAGCTAACATATCGTCGATCAGTGGTTCAAACACGGGACCCACCGATTCAACCTCAAATGACTTAACCACAAAACCACGGACGCTCTCAAGAACACTTAAAGAAAATACAGAACCCGGAAAATTACTTAGTGATCATCAGCTGATAAATACCGAAACAGATCTACGATCAAACTTGAAGATATGTTGTCAGTGAATCAGGGCCTTAAACCATGCTTGGAGCAAACATTCAGCGGCCAAGTCTATTTGCTCAGACGGCCCGTATTGACTCTATCGCTGGAGAACTGTCTGTTTCCCGAATATTGCCAATTAGAAATTGACACACCCATAAAACAAGTCATAACAAGCCATTTAAGACATGTTAAATCCGTTTCATGTTTCTATTTTATAGATTTTAATTCTAAAATATGGTTATTTACACCCCATATACTGGTAAAAAATAACACACACACACACGCGCGCACACGCACGCACGCACGCACGCACACACACACATATATATTATCTGACGCGCCTCCATAAACGTTATTTTTCATAAAAATATGTCTAGGCGTATAGATATATGAACACAAGTGCTACAACAAGGTTAACAAGCCTGTCAAGATGACTGACAACTCCAAATTTAGAAAAAAATACAAACTTGTTCATGCATGTCTTCAGTTAGGACTGCGTATAAAGAGGCCTATTTAATTAGGGAATACAATACAATTGACTTCAGCTGAATGGACCAAGGCCATAATTGCACGTGAATACTGATGTCGTTGTCTATAGGAAAACTATGGGTAATAACTGGTAAGAATGAAAGTGTGTGTATGTTAGTAGAAATATAATTAGGTTAATAGTTACACCTTATTATAAGTTAACCAACATTTGTTGTTTATCAGACTTATTCATCAACTTTCTTGTCTAATACAACAAATTGACTAAATACTATTGCTGTTTCAGTAATAACTGCTAAGCTTAGAGCTAGAACCAAACGTGTACAGTGTATATATCGAAAATTAATTGGGACTCAGTCTCTATAGGGACTTTAAATTAAAAACAAGTACAATGCTGAATTTGTTTGATTCCTTTTTTGGATCAGTATTACAATACAATGCTGAGGTTTGGGGTAACACAAAGTCTAAAAATATAGAAACATTACATTTAAAATTTTGTAAAAGACTACTCGGTGTTAAACGAACTACCTCCTCAACATCAGTATATGGAGAACTGGGGAGATACCCTCTGTATGTTGCTCGCTATGTAAAAGTAGTGAAATATTGGTTTAGACTTTTATACACGGATAATGTAATAATGCAGAAAATGTATTCTTACATGCTACATGATTGTAACAGAGGTAAAGTCAATTGGGTATCCAATGTAAAAAAACTGTTAGACCAATACGGGTTCAGCAATGTATTCGCCGACCCCTTTTCATTGAATCCAAAGAACTTTTGTTTATCATTTAAAAAAAGAATAGTAGACTGTTTTGTACAAAAATGGAATAATGATATTTTATTGAGTAGCTTATTATGTTCGTACAAACACTTCAAAACTGTATTTAGCTTTGAAAATTACCTTGATATAGTACCAAAAAACCTAAGATATTTTCTTACTAAATTGCGCTTATCTTCACACCCCTTGAAAATTGAGACTGGACGATATGGCAGAAACAGAGTTGATAGAAATCTCCGATACTGTACAATTTGTGATAAAAACGATATAGAGGATGAGTACCATTTCCTATTTATATGTCCAGCTTACAATGAAATAAGAAAACGCTTTATAAACAGAAAATTCTACGTAAGACCAAGTTTTATTAAATTCTGTGAGATGTTTAAATCCGAAAAAAAGGAAATTTTGACAAACATTGCAAAATATATTAAAGAAGCTTTAGAATATCGAAAGAACAGCGTCATTCTCACACAATGAGTTCATCTTGATTACAATATTATTTTTCCTATTTTCACTTTTGTAATGATTGATTTTACTACATCAAAAATGAACCACTCTTGTATCAATCCATGTAACCACACCATTTGTGTGTGTGTGTGTGTGTGTGTGTGTGTGTGTGTGTGTGTGTGTGTGTGTGTGTGTGTGTGTGTGTGTGTGTGTGTGTGTGTGTGTGTGTGTGTGTGCGCGCGTGTGTTAGTGTGTTTGTGACTTTAAACGACTAGATGATCAGTGACAGCACTATTCATTGTAATCATCTTGCAACTATGTACTATGTACACGTTGAAACTAATAAAATACTGTTCTGTTCTGTTCTGCTCTATATTTAAGTTCCACTTAAGAGTTGCATCTCTTCGCTATAAAACAAATAATTGATTTGGTTTGGCCGTCTTGGCGACGTCAGCTCAATAATAGTGGTGGGCTGGGGTGGTGCGCACATAAAAATGCATGGGTATAACCATAGTCCCATGCCAGCATACAAAACCTTCCATCATAAAAGATGATGTCTTTTTTTCTTTTACATACAAACATTCGCACAAATTAGAATGAATATCTTCGAATATACCCCCTTATAAACCGCAAACAAATTTCAAAATATGAACAAAATCGCTTTTTTTCTCAAAAATGCGAAACAGGAAGTTGGTAAAAATCAATTGCTCATTGTAAACACATCTCTCCGTAGGTAAAATGCTAATTTTATTTTAACTGTGATTGTTTATAATAGAGGACACAATTATATATGATTAATACCACGTTGAGGGCGTTAATTTTACGGTAAAAACTTAATTGACATGATAAATTGTATTGATATATATAGACGAAAGTCGCATTTTATAATACTGAGGGAAGTATAACTGAAGCGAAATCATTTCAATCTAAGATCTAAAGTTGCTCAAATAACCTAAACGATTGTATAAAGGCGCTAATTAAACCATTATGGTCACCATTTTAACTACAATATATAAAATGTCAATGAAAAAAAAAATTGCCAATTAAATAAATAAAATCTAGCTTATCTTTTTTTTAGTTTATACCTCTTTAAGGTCAATTAGAAAAAAATGTTCTTTAAGCTACTTTAATCTCTCTCTCGGCGCCTTGCTTCCTGGAGAGAGCCAGTACTCATTTTCTGAGTATCGAGAGCAATGTATAGTAAATAAAGAGATCAATAACTAACATCGCGTAGCGGTTTCTGGGTTCGAACCCGACACTCTCTGGCCCAGGTCCAACCTAATAACCACTAGTTGTCATTTCAGTTTTATTCTGCAATTTATTTCTTGCTGTGCTTGTAATGATATAAATATTTATCATTGATAATTGAGGTCAATCAATCAATTAAATTTCATCAAGATATCGACGATGTATGCTTTGAAGATGCTTCCAGGAGATAATTTTTTTTATCACAAGTAATTTCATGAAGTTTCATCAATGTTTTTTACATATTTTAAAATACATTGGACGTATCATACAGAAACATTTGTCAACTATTGCTATGCATTGCGTGACTGTTGTTCATCTGAATCGCTGACAACATTTCAAATGAAACACACACACACACACACACACACACACACACACACACACACACACACACACACACACACACACACACACACACACACACACACACACACACACACACACACACACACACACACACACACACACACACACGCACGCACACGCACGCACACACACACACACACACACACAACCTTATACATTGTATTACAATTACAATGCAATTATTTGTTGTTAATTGATTTCATAAATATTATTACAATGCAATTATTTGTTGTTAATTGATTTAATCTATTTATTTAATTTTCTATTTTTTAAAATCAGCGTTTCGCCAAATGTTTTGTGTGGAAAAAATACAATGCATCATTTTAACAAAATACAAAACAAAACAAAATAAGAAGAATTAACAACAACAGCAACAAACGTTCTTTCACTTACACTTCTACACTTATATCTGTTTATATTTTTGAACAACTTTATAAACGCCTTCTGTATTAAAACAGTATTTTACTTTACAGTATTGAAATCATAGATTTTTCCCAAAAATTATTACATGCTTATATAGTCAAGAGCTTTTTACAATAAAAAAAGATATCGCACCAAATATAGTTAAACAATACATTTGAAACATTTGGTAGATTAAAATATCTATATCGTCTTTATCTATGCTATTATACATAAGAAATAAATCATTGGGTGAGAAGAAATAACTTACCAGTGATTTATTCACAGTTACATCCATTCGAGTCCCGCCTTCTACGGTACAGAAATCCTTTAGTGTTCAACGTAAATCGCAATGTGTCGGATATCCTACTCTTTCTCTTCCTTTTGAATAAAAAAGAAATTACAACGATCATACGTCCGAGCAACATTGATGTCATGGAATCAATGTTCTGAATCTTGCATCGTATTCCTCATAGAGACACGACTCAACCACACAGGGACCCGAGAGGCAAGACTCTTAACTTGTCTTCGGAAACACGATCGACACAAGTCCGCTACCAAAGAACTAGAACGGGTTTGATGCCAGTATGCCAAATCATTGCTCGTCACTTCGCTAGTTTGAATCGCTGTTAATAGAATCTTTGCGACTTAGAATATGGCGTGTATGCAATAGTAGACATTGGTTGATTGCAGTGTATAAAATGACGATCTTAATGTATGGAAATATTTTAAGGTACATTGTTCAATGCACAAAAGAATTCTGCCGAAGATAAGCGGCATTTTATTGTTAACAAAGATCAGAAATGCATAATCATAATAAACAAAATGCAACTGTAAACATATTTTACGCTATAAGATTGTTGACATATTTAAAATAGTTATAGTTTTTGAAGATCACCGAATAAAATATCTAAATGTCACATTGACTTTGTTTACATATTTGCATTATGTGCTGTGATGTATAACAAAGCGGAGAATGTATCCTTATCAAGTTGTACTAATTTGCGTGTGAAATTGTTTTTAACAAAAACATAAGAGCTACATTATTATTGTGGAGGTATGTTAAGGAAGAGGAGTCGTTGATATGACTTCACGTTTTAATGGTTTAGTCATTAATTATATCCCAATTAAAAACACAGCTGTATACAATTAAATGTTGACGTGACGTCATTTCCTGAAATGACATTACTCCTGTACCGACCTCATTTCCCGTAGAACAGAAATTGACTGGCTGTAGGGGATTTACAACAATAATAAAAGATGGTACGCCTGTGGTAGAGCGTTGAGAGTCTCCGACCTGTCACTACTCAGTCCTTCTCCATGTGGGTTAGAATCCCTGATGGGTTGAGATAAATCGTGGAAGGTTTTTTCAGCTGACCTGCGAAACGTAGGATCGTCGTACTAGACATGTGTATATCGGCTTCAAGTGGTAATAAGCGAATGTCTTAATATCTAAATTAATTTTCTAATATTTTTTTCCAAAAACGCTCTCACTCTCACTCTGTATAATTAATACAGTTCACTCTTGAACAATTTACAACATTGTGTTAATTTTATAATTTTCACGAAAGTTTAAACATACAGCATTGTAAGAGAAATCGTTAAAGAACATAATGAAACTAAGTTAACAGGCATATAACGGCGAATCAAAGCACTAACATGCCAAATATCAAGTAAGACGTTACGATTTTCATGAAAACTGATAATTGAGTGATAGCGAGAATATGTCACCCATAACGTACCACCATACAATGTCGTGTACGTCGCTATTTAATCATAAATATTGAAATATTAAAAAATATTCGATGTTTTTTTAGGAGACATGTTCTTCACTATTCTGCAGATTGCGCTGCTGTGTATTTAAGAGATAACAAAATATGTACCGCACCTGGTGGTGCTTTTGATACAGCTTCCGTTCCATGGCTGGGAGACCTGAGCCAAGATTCACTTAAGCCATTAAAATGGTAGTGGCATAGCTCCCTTGCTTGCGCTTAAGCTAATACAAATTTAGTTGCACGGACCGGTTTGCACGGTGTCAGGATGTCATGACCAAAGTGGTTAAAGGAGGTGTCCGACAGTTTGTCTATATTATATATATAACAATATCTGTAAATAAGAACGAATGGAATTCCTGCTAAAAATAGACATCGACGCCACAGCGGATGACGTGGATAAACTAAAATATTTGTGGTCACATGATTTTCTCGGTATAAAAATAGCTAACTATGCAGCGTGGCTCAGATAGGAAATACATGTTTGTAATGACGAATGTGGCATTATGGTTTCACTTTTCCGACAGGTGTAGGACACCAATAAACAGCATTTTACGAGATCTGTTCAGGTAACAATGGTTTACTAAGATGTATAATGAAAATATTTTTGTTCCAAACAGTCAGAAACCACCTTTAAAATGGCTGTGGTGTACAAGTAGCTACAATCACTTAAAAAGCATAACGGTCATCCCCTATTTGTCAGTCCGGGGTCAGGATGACGTGAGTGGGTGTGGTATTATACTCTGGCGTGCTGTACACAATGAAAGCAACACCATCTTCTCCGTGTGGACACCGTCTCCAAATAACTGAAATACTGTTGGTAGGGACAAATAAACCAATAAAATAAACTTATATATGTTTCTTAGGCTGTCCTAGTAATGCATCCTAAGTGAGACGTCGTATAATAAGTGCATACTGATTATGTGTATTTTATCATATTAATGCATGTTATTGTTTTCCATTCACCAATTATCACAAATCTGTTTACCGATATCCTACATAGTTACTTTTACCAGCGGTCCAGCTTTCTGCGAAAAATACATTAAGAGTACTTTATGGCATGACATTATGGCCCAATTCGGAAAACTTGGGAGTTTCTGTTTTGATTACTATCTGTACTAACCTAAAGGAAACTGTAATGAAATCATGTCTTTTTTATGGTGTCCATTGCCAAGATAGCTTTATTTACGGCGGTACTAATCGGACGTAACAAAATAAACAATATGATACGAAATAAGGTTATAGATTGTGATATTACCACAATGGCTATGACTTCTATGTCTTATTAGTAGTAGTGGGACTCTCCAATCAATAACATTGCCTGTAAACAAGAAAATATGATAATTTCTTTGCTTAAAAGCAAATATGGCAGAAATAAAATTACAGACGTCTTTTTCCAATTAGTTTCTTAAAATAAAACCGCTTCCGGTGCAAGAATGAATAATTTATTCTAAAACCCTTGTTTATGTATTCACAATAGCAGCCGTCTGCATCATTGTTAAAGTTTGTACAATATCAATTTAAATACCGAAAATCACACGAAGTGAATTACCTCTTTAGTCTTTCAAAGCTTATTTTCGCAATTGAAAACAAAAAAGTGGATCACAGTTAAGGTCCGAATACACCATTCATTCTATAAGAAATACTCAAGCAATATATTAAATGGTCAAGCAATCTCCATAGTTTTTCCAGATAAATTAAGATTACTATAGCAACACTGGCTCATTTAATATTTTCGTCTCTCTCCATTTAATCGCTTTAAATCTTCTAAGCCTGAGTCTTAGCTGCTCATTATACGAGACTTAGTATGATCAGTCATATGAAATTAGAATTTTAAACGCAATACGGTTGTAAAAGAACTGAAATCTTACATTATTTTATGTTGTTGCTGTTGTTGCTGTTGTTGCTGTTGTTTCAGAAGATTTTAACAGTGTATCGTGTCTGTGGTTCGATGACAGGTTCTAGCACTGGTTATGTTGATTTCCGATTTTAGTTATTTTCTGAACCCAAAATAACATGGCTTTGTTTTTGTACTTTAATATTTGCAATAAAAAACAGAATAATAATTGTTTTATAATTAATGTGAATATTAAATGTATTGACGATCTAAAAATATATCAGTTTTGTATTAAATAAATAAGCTTATTTAGAATTTGACTGCCAATTCCCTGTTCCGAGTAAATAACACATGTAATATTCATGTACTAACTAAATAATTCCCTAATTGACGTAAACTTATAAAACATAATTATTGTCCATTGCCTAAAAATTGTTTTAAATTACGCTATCTTTGATGTGGCCGGGTCTTACGATACTTTCGACGCAAAAGATCGTAAGTTATTTGTAATAATTTGAGTATTGTTTAATTTTACAATATATTTAACAGTAAAGAGAAATGCATCAAGCGGCCTTAGATAGCCAGATCTTACTGGATAGTAAACCATTTTTCAATTCCATTGCGATTCTAAGGAAGTGTTTAACCTTGTTTAATGTTATTTGTGTTCTAAGTATAGAACTTTGTCTGCTGTCTCGCCAACACGATATTTCCGAAAGACAACTTATGCAAGTGAATAAAACACGTTATAATCGACCAGTGTCGTTTAATTAAGTATAATTAAGTACAACCCGATTGCTTGAAATGATTCGATATCATATATGGGATAAGCTGTGGTTGTTGGTGTCTTGGGTTTATCGTCCCATCAACAGTATTTCAGTTATCTGGAGACGGTGTCCACTTGAAGCATATATAGTGCTGCCTTCACTGTGTATAGCATGCCGTGAACACCTGGCATGATACCACACCCAGTCACATTATCCCGAAACCAGGCCAACTAGTCGTGGAACTACCCTTATATTTGCTTGAGCGTTAATATGGGAGCTATACCACTACTATTTTAACGACTGTATGTCGCGTCCCGGGATCGAACCCAGAGCTTCCCGTACCTGGAGCCGACGCTCTACCGATTGCGCTACCAGGTCCGGTAACAAAAGCTTAGGTTGGGTAATCCAATCATTGCACCAGGGGTGATGTAAATATAAATAAGTGCTCATTTGTGGTAGTTTTTGCATCAATTATAAAATTGAAAGGGAAGAAAAAAAAGATTGCTTTTATACATGAAGGAGAGATAACTCATTGCTTTGTTATCTCTGAAGTTATTGTCTTCTTTATTTTGCATGTGTTGAATCGCCTTTGGGCATATAATTCTTCGCATGGCGGTGCTATAGTTCTTAAATGGACCGTGAATCATGTCGCATAAAGTTGTAATTGCTTATATTACTATTTTCACAAACGTATTTTTTTTACCAAATGCCTACCCACAAGGCAGATAATACAGTGTAATTTTAATTGTAAGAGCAATTAAGTCCCTTCACATTAGCGAAAAAGTGGGAATACAAACTTGATAAATATTTCACCAAACTCATTACAAAAAACTAATAGCGGATAAGTTGGTTGCATCCGGGACGCGCCGCCCTTTCTGTTCTCAGAAATATATATATATATATATATATATATATACAATATAAACTCATTTTAAAATGGTGAACATGTATTCAGATATACGCCAGAAACCATTTACAGCATTCAATAAATATATTTTTCTCTGGAAGGCGATTTTTTTAATAATAATTATGCATTATGAGAATGTTAAACGATGTCGCTTTTGATTTAAGAATGTCAGAAATGGGTTCTGCCTTGTGTCTTGAAGAAAAAAATACTTTAACCTTCTTATATACTTTATTAATTCTATTTACAGTCCGGGTATTTAATGGATGGCATGCGCCCGGGGCCTTAACATACCAAAGGGGTTAAAATAGTTGTTGTGTACATATAGCTTCCGAGCTAAGACTTAAGAGCAATCGGAACTCCTCGGGTAATTCCGTCCTCCGGACAATCATCCCTCGGATGTATCTGGTACAATAATACTTACTAAAATTACGATCGATTTGTTCGCCGGAAGTCGAAAGAGGGTTGGGATGGGATGGGATTAGCCGGCATTTTTGCCGATACTGCGCAGCGACATTTCTATCATTATAGCACATGGGCACTTATGAGGTGCCCAGGGACTGAACCCGACCGGTCCATTTTACTGACACCGACGAATCAGGCGTAATGCTGTCCCCTTAGCCCCGAGCGTTAGAAAGGAAGCCACTACTACCAACTTTAAAGTCTTTGGTTTGACCTGGCCGGGGTTCGAACCCACGACCTTCCGATCCGCAAGCCGACGCTCTACCACCTGAGCTATTGCGGCCGGTGAGTCGGAAGAGGAATATGCCTATGTAGTTCGCATAAAACATGAACAATGGCATCGTTTGACAGCTGCGTGTTTGCTGCGCTGGGTAAATTAAAATTGGGATGATTTAAATTTGAAGCCGCCACAAATTGAAGTTTTACTGGCATCGTATTGTAGTGAGCTGTCCGCCGAGCTGCCATCTTTGTTTTGACGTCTGTCTCAAAAGAAACCCCATTTAGAGAAATGGCCGAGGTGATCCGACTACCTACATACATCCGAGAGATGATTCGTGAATTATCCAAGGTGTTCCGATTGACTTAGGGTAGTCCACGACATGTCGGGACTGGGTCACGATAATTGTGAGTCGCTGTGGTATTATGCCCGGTGTTCACGGCATGCTATACAAAGAGAATGCAGCACCACATCTTCGAATAACTGAACTATTGTTAATGGAAATGTAAACTCAATCCACAATTAAAGAAGCATTAGCTTTTTAAGTCGTATGTAAAAGATGGAACATGACATCTTCTCTTTTATTTTACTTAAGCTATGGAGAGTATATGATATAAACTATTCACAGCGCGGACTGGAATAACAATTAAACAAAAATATTATATTAACCAATAAATCAACAAAGACAATTTAATTAAGATATATTAACATAAACAGCGAATGCATCATTAACTTTGAAATTCATAGAATTATGTATATTTACTTCATGAAATACAGAAATCATTTCAATATATAACAGCTTAAAGATAATATACTTTTTTGTATTATATTCATACTTTTATAATAAATAGCACAAATCTATTTAAGCTATTATTTTCAGATCATGTATCTTATCCAAAACAAAAACATACACAATAATTAGAACTTTTCGCGTTTTTTTTTCTTTGATAGCACCAGTCATGAAAACAGTAATTTACAGAGTAAATAAATATAAGGCATATTTAAACAAAGTCAATTATACACATCTATAAAGAAAGAATTATGTTGTGATTATAGGGGCTTCTCTCTACATTGGTCTGGAGATGCCAGCAGTTTTATGAAGACAGTCCCCTGGGGCTATGTACATAATATCGATATAAAGTTTCCATGACACTTAGCGTAAAATCTAAATTCACAATTATTGTTAGAAGCCAGACCCGGTTCTCGTTTAATCTTTAACATCAATAATATTCTGATAAATACACAAGATATTCTCTTGACAATACACAAGAAAAAAAGTTTCTAGTCAGGTCCTCAGATAATAGCAGCACATCTCTTGCAAACTCCCTCATTTCTCCGTCGAACCGCGACATAAATGTACAAAACTCGTGAAAATGATAGTGGTAGAACTCCCCGTTGTTCCACTACTGGCTGGCCCTGTGTCAGGATAATGTGACTGGGTGTGGTGTCATGCCAAGTGTTTACGGCATGCTATACATAGTGAAGGCAGCTTGAAGTGGACATCGTCTCCAGTCCAAATACTGTTGTTGGGACGATAAACCCAATAAATAAAGAAACATTTCTCCTCCAAACACTATACACCGGGTACTCATCAGAATTGTCATATCTTGTCAATTTTAATGAGTATCATATATACATCATTTAATTTAGAATTGTTGAATATATGAAATCAGATTTACTCCCAATATATGGAGATCTATTTAGAGTTTTATTTTGCTGCAAATATTGACGAAGATTACACGAATTGCTGTAAATTATTATACATGCTACGAATGCCTAACACAGATTTTTCTGGAGAATAGTAAAATATTACAACTGTAGGGGCAAAAAAAGAAACACGTGCCGTCGAAGGGGCGGATCCAGAACATTTTGGTGGTGGTGGTGGTGGTGGTTGGGGGATTGAATCAAGATTCATTCAACTTTATCGCAGTAAATACTTGAAAAACATACACGGTTGGGACTTTTATTTCGACCTTAGAAGTCAACAGACAAAATTTACTTTAAAAGCTTGGTAATTTTCAAACGTACATGATGTGTTTTACAACTCTACTCTTTTACATTGTACCTGGTTGGATGAGGGGATGCATCCATCACCCCTCTCCCCCTGGATCCATCTCTGCACCATCTGTATTACAAGCCATGTCCAACATTTTGCCTATATCAAATACAATTAATAAAACCTTAGCCATGTTTTCTCATATTTGGGCATAATTCATAAATTCATGCTTTAGTGTAAATTGAAGAAACAATTTGGCGCTAGTTGATTTGTTGGACAGTACAAATCGTGAAAACATCGCTCTCAATGCTTAATTCTTTTCAAGCACGACAGGCTTGTTGTTGTCGTTGTTGTTGTTGTTGATTTGTTCAGGAAAGTACCGACGTCATAGCGGATAATCTCGATAATGATATAACGTGATGTAAATACATGTAGTAAGTGGGCACGTGGTTTTCTTAGTTTTAAAATGTGCAGCGTGGCTCAAATGAAAAACAACATAAATAGATAGCAAATCAGTAGCTCTTACTTATTTGGCTGTTTGAAAAAGAAAACTCGTCCCAAACTGTCGGATATCGCCTTTAAATTGCAATTTAGGGAATTATAACTTGTATGTTAAATATCTCCACTCTCCATACTCTCTCATTCCATACCTTGTTCCACCGGGATTTCCAATTACAACGGCATCAAGGCATTTAATTTTGTTTTAACTTGTAACATTTAACAGAGTTACAATCTTATTAAATAAATAGAAAAAATAGTTAATGTTATTTTTTTATCAAGGTGCTGTTTCAATAAATGTCCTAGGACCTGTTTATGATTCTGAGACCACTAAAATGATCTTAAAGGCATCTCGAAAGGAATGTGTTATCCCACTGAGCCAGGCCCCGACCTGTTGTGACCAGACCTGCTAATTGCTGGTCATCACTGCAGGGAGTCTTTAGCCAACATAGTACTAATCTGTCACAGTTAAACCTCTGATGGGTTAATGCAAAACTAAATTACCTGTTAGTATGGAAGTGAGACTGTAGGCTAGTTTTACACAAAGCCATAAACATAAATGTTTGTGATAATGTGGGTTGTTTACTGTATGATCCCTTACATATTCTTTATCGCATTAATTACTAGATGTCAATTTTGTAACTGCATGATTATGTATTTATTTCATAGTTGAATATTTGATTTATGCTTATCAGATAACAGATGCCCACACATGCTGGGTGGGGCAATAAATGGGGGGTGGGGGGGGTCACTTATATAAGGGTTTTGAGATGCCCTTAATTGTGTTTCAATAGAAGTCGCAGGATTGGATTTAGCCTAACAATCATGTAGAAATTAAAGGGTTGAGTCTTTTTTGTCATGAAACTCCCCCCTGGTATACATTAGAATTTGTTGTCCTGCTACTGGTCCACCAAGCAGGTATAGATAAAACCTTGGTCTTGTAGTTTACTATGATTATTAATTTGAACAATGCAATAAATGCAAAATTTATATATTACGTTTATTTGACACTGTAAGAAATTTCTATATATAACCAAATACGCATGATCTTCAAAGCTATAAAGGCGTGTAGGTAACTCAAAGAGATAATTAAAAGAAAAGGAAGAAAGAGAAGGAGAAGAAGAAAGAAGAAGAAAGAGGAGGAGAATGAAAAAAGAAGAAAGCAGAGGAGAAGACAGAATACTATAAAAGAAGAAATAATGAGACTTAAGTAGATAAAAGGGAAGTAGAAGGGAAAGTAGAAGGGGAGGGGGAGGGGGAGAAGAAGAAGAAAAAGAAGACGACATCCAGTTGTAAAACAGTGCTCGCAATAAATGCACATGTCATCATCTTCAATGCCAGAGTTTGTCAACAATAGGAGTAAAACGATATCTAGAGAGGATCTCTCCAAAGCAGCATATGTCGTAGGCACAGAAAACTGCTGCAGCTGAGAGGTGTTGCTGGTCAGAGGTCACAATTATTCGTTTAATAAGTTGTAACGATATGTATAGGCTGTGTGGCTCGCTTCCATATCTAAAAATAGTATTTTCAAGCAAGGTAAATGTATGCTAGACCACAAACGTACCAAATTACATTGGTAACATAGTTTCACGAAAGCGACCATGCTGGTATCTGATTAAGTATGTTTACATTAAAAAATGTATACAAAGTGTCTTTTATAGACTCTTGGTAAACCATTTGTACCATGTATCGCGACCTGCAAGTTTATTACTATTGGCAAATCAAGTTTAAAGTTCTTTACTACTCAAAAATCAAATGCCATTTTATGCTAAATCCTTACTCTCGTATTGCCCAGAAATGTTTGCTGTGTTGCTATTATCCTGGAAATTTAAGCCTACCGAATGAATTATATTTTATATTTTAGTTGACAAACTACCCTGGCGATGGTTGGTGTTTTAATTTTTTATGAAGAAACACATCCCCAGGATAAAGCATATGTTAAGTGTTTTCGTTTGCTCTATGTTAAAAACAGAGCAGAACAGAACAAATTTTATTGGTATAAAATATTAACAATACTTGTAGCCATACACTGCACAGTAACAGATAGTGGGGAAGGTAACATTATCATAGAATAACAAAGACAAGCGTGTCTACATTGCCGACGTCCATCCCGTCAGTTCATGGTCGGTATAAAAGTCAGAATTTTAATGTACATAGATTAGACTAATGTTTGTCCTATCTGAGTAACACTGCACAGTTTACTATTTTTGTACTAAATGTAAGAAAACCACATGACCACAAATAAACAATATTGTATAATGTTTTTTTTAATTATTTGCGCGAATTTACGTCCGCGAAACAGTCTTTTTCCGCGATTGCGCGAAATTTCGTGCCAGCGAAATTAAATGATACCACAAATGTAGGACATCAATAAACGAGATTTCGCGGGATCTTTTCAGGTAACAATAGTTTATTTGGTTGATGAATAAACACATTTCTTTCCTTAACTAACAGACACAACCTTTAATTTGTACATGTATTCGTGATACCTTTTCACAACTTCAAGTCTTAATAGACCAGTCGCATAACATTTATTTTTAAATAACGGGAATATGAATAGACTCTTGTATTACAACTAGTGTATTTTGGATTTATACTTGAAAAGTGATATTATTGCTGAGATGTAAATGGATATATAAGATCAGATGTCGCTCCGCCCCCAGCCCCCCACCCCCGCCAAAACAACAACAACAAGAACAACAAACAAACCTACTCGTTCATGATCTAATTAGGGTGGGAGGTGGAAGGGAGGATTATATGGACCATATTAACTACATTTAACGTTACAACCCATGAATTAGTTAGGAAAACAGACTTCCCATTTCTGTGGAAATTAAAACGATGCCGACAATGATAATAAGATGTAGTAATGTGACTACAGTTTCCATGGTAACAACAAGATATCTGATTATTAATTGGTCTTAAGACCAGTTCAACGAATACAATTTACTGTAATGTTAAAGCATTGTTTAAAATTACAATATCTATCATGAGCAAGTTTTTAACAACAACCTTAGATAAGTAAACTAGCAAATGTTGACAATTTCCTCAATTTTAAAGGTGGTATCCGACAGTTTGGGCCAATTATTTTATCATATAACCAAATAAGCCATTGTTACCTGAAATGGTCTTGCAAAATGCTGTTCATTGATGTTCTAGATCTCTGTGATCAGTCAAGCATAAATCCCATCTCGTCATTGCAAACAGGTATTTCCTATTCGAGCCACGATGCAAAGATAGCTATCTTTTAAAATTAGAAAACCACGTTTTGAGATCACCTTATATAATTCTGTTCAACAATTCCCCCAAAGCAGTAGTTCGATCTGTATTTGATATAGGCAAACTGGCAGATACCACGTTTAATGTAGGCGGAACGTCTAAATTCCAACTCTATCATATTAAGAAATATAAAGATAAAACAAAGCATTGTCATTTTGATGCATGTGTTAACTTACGTGTTAAACAGGTAGTATCTTGGCACAGTTTAGGGGGGAAAATGCTGCATTTTTTGTAAAATTGGTATTTATTACAATTTCATTTTAAGAATGGTACATGAAGTAACGTTAAAATTAAATCATACTAATATTAAAAACATGAATACTAATTATGAAATATTAACTTATGTTACGGTTGATAGATCGTCGGCTTCGCGTGCAACATATCCCCGGTTTGAATCCGAGTCGCGTAAAAGATTTAAGTCATAAAAGATTGGTTATGGTATATCTTGAGTTATAAGGGTAGTTCCACGACTGGTCGACCCGGTGTCAGATTAATGTAACATTGCGAGTGTGGTATGATACAAGGTGTTTATTCCAAGCTGTTAACAGTGAAGGCAGCATTATACACGTATCTTCTTCAAGCTGACACTATCTTCGGATTTCCCAAACACGCAATATAAGGTATACACGTTTTTTTTTTATAAGTAAGGGAGATAATTCGCTAAACCTAAATTTCGTCAGCACGAGTTACTTCTCTTTATACGACACAGTTGTATGCGATACTTTAATGATAACAGAACAATTTAGTGTATAGTTTAATGTATTATGACTTTCTTGTGTATTTTCGAGTGTATAGGCTTTTTCATGGAGAAAAACCATCTAACGATGATATTTTATGGGTTAAGGTTCGCTAAAACTGCGTATTTGCGTCATATTTGTGTTGTTTAAAAAGCAGCAGTAGCAACAACAACAATAATAACAACAATTATAACAATAACAAAAACAACAATAACAACAGGATTTTGGTAAATTTAATGTTCAAGTGCGTTGAATGTTACAATAGCCTCTTTATTGTTAAAGAAAATTAATTTACTCTCATCAAATGCTTTATGTGATTCTTTGGATTTCTTTTTATCTCGAGCTTAAATCCCTGCTTCCGTCCACGTAAGGCCGAATCGAATTAGGAATCTATATTTTAAAAATGTTAAGTTTTAAATAAAATTATTTGGATCTTTTTTTGAGATAAACAAATGCATCTTTCTCCTGCTGCCAATACATTTTTATGGATACTAAAAAAATCGTTTTCTTTATTGCACTTATCTAAAAGGTTTTGTCAGAATTTGATTTGTTAAAATTGAACTGCTACAGGAAGTTATTTTTAGAGTGGCATATTTTCGCCACCTGAATTAAAATTAACAATTAAAAATCAAAATTAATAAAGATTATCAAAATTCCATGAAACCTTTCGTGATAAGGAGGCCTATATATATATATATATATATATATGCAATATTTCGTGACAAATGCAAATGTGTTGTTATGGTTACATGCTTTCCAGGATTAGGTAGGATAGATAGGATTTTTCCCCATTATAAACATTTAATATTCCTGGGTAGAATCGGCTCAAACCGTACTGGATCCTCAAACATATGACCTCTTGATTGATTGACAAGTTACAAGGTAACAGATGGAATATGTTATAGTCGCTTCCGCTAATATCGCGGGTCTTAACTTTACCATGGTATTACTGGAAGTCTTTCCTAAGTAAGTCAACAAATGCTGCAGTAAACAAACAATTTCATTACAATACCTCTGTAATAAGAAGTGCGACATTTTTACACCACTGAAAATGGTAGAGTCGGGCATACTTTTAGGTAGCGTCGGGTGACCCTAACAGAACATTTTTAGACCTAACTGTAATTACGGAACTAACGATGTACATCGCTAACACACCAAGAGTCCTATTAAAGATTGTATCCACTCGTTTGGACCAAAATATTTTTCTTAAATAACCAACTTTGTCTTTTTGACCTGAAAAGATCTTGCAAAATGCTGCTCATTGATTTCTAGATCAGTGTCAACAGTGAACCGGGTTATCCGCTCTGACATCAGTATCTATTTTAAGCAGAAATCACTATCGTGCATATTTATCGATTTGGAAAGATTGAGCTTTTAACGTCAAGTGTCCTATTTTAATACACCAACAATCCCACTAAGATACTGCGATCAGGTATCAGGATAGCTCTTTATTCCTTCAAGGTAGCAGATAACGTTCTTAGAAGTCACATCTGATTTCCACGAAAACTGAAAATTAAGTGCAGACGAGAATATACCACCATAGATTGATCTGTTACTAGATCATTCTTTTCAATCCATTTAAGGTTATAAGTAGCCTATACAGGTGATGTTAAAGGTGATATTCGACAGTTTGAACCATTTTTTTTCTCAAGTACTATAATAAGCCATTTTTACCTTAAAGGGTCCTGCAAAATGCTGTTCATTGATGCCCTCGATTTGTGTAAACAGTGAAGCATAAATCCTTACTTGTCTTTTCCCATCTGAGCCACGATGCAGATATACCTATTTTCAAACTTAGAAAACCACGTGACAACTTACTTTAAGATCGCGTTATATCGTCATCTGGGTAGTCCGCGCTGACTTCGGTATCTATTTTTAGCAGAGATCACCATCGTGCATTTTATAGATTTGGAAAGAATGAACATTTTGATTGATACTTTTCGCATTTTATACTGTCTTACAATATAAGTAGTGTTCAAAATCCCATATACTTAGATTAAAAAAAAAAGTTTATGCAGAAATCGTTCCTGAATTCCCAGAAAACGTGAGAAACATGTTACATGCACTTTCGAATAGCACCTTTTATTTTTTCGTTTTCGTTATTTTTCGTAAATATTAGTAAAACTGGATTGAAGTATGGTATGTTAAACTATTTAAATTGTGGGCGCCGGTGCCTGTTTGGTAGAGTTGCCGACTTGTAATCCCTCTTACTGCTCTACCTCTCGTGGCATGGGTTCTATTCCCGAACTTTGTCTCGGACCTACTTCCGCTAGAGAGCTGGGCATAGCTATAATGATAATAACTGTATCGCTACTGTTTATCAAAAACAAATAAAACAAACAACATTACAGAATATATTAAATTAATTAGATTAAAATAAAAATAATGTGGTTGCTAAATACAAAGCGTGGTTACTTATTTTACATTTTACGTCTTATAATTAATAGTTAAATAAATCTAGCGATATCTATTGAACGTTGTTTTTTTCTTGTCACACAATCCCACTTTGATGATGTCTAAGTACCATTTTTTCAAATACAGAAAAAGTAAGGTTAAATTTGATCTACTATGAAAATAGGTAAAGAGTTTGTAAAGATAAATGTCAGAACGGATATCATATATTCAAGAAATCAAATATTTCACCGAGTAGCGTGTCCACGAAGCATCCCGCCCACCCGCCTTTTCTCTTCCCCAGTGGCACGTGTGTACAAATCTATGCAATGTAATATTTTCTCCATCCATTTGATGTTGATTTTTGCTGATGACTTTTGAGGGGGTGGGAATAATACATTTTAAATGTCTCTTATACGCATGTATATACTTAACAATATTTTTGGTTTTAAATGCAGTATGCATACAGTGAGGTATCACAAAAATCACAAGTTACTTCTGCAAAGTTGACTTTTGTAATACAAATCACTAAAGTAAAATTGATATTTGCCACTGCGAATATGAGGATATACATAAAGACGGAATTAAATTTCATTTTTACATGGTCACTTCTATGTTCATTACATTTTTGCCCTATTTTACAACTTGTCTTCATCAACAAAAAGTCACAAAGCTTATCAAACTGTGGTATCCGACAGACAGTGCCATTTTATATCTCAGATATCTAAACACGTCATTGTTATCAGAAAAGATCCTGCAAAATGTTGTTCATTGGTGCCCTAGGTCTGTGTGAACAGTCGGGCATAAATATCCACTCGTCATTGCAAACAGGCATTTCCCATCCGAGCCACGCTGCAGAGATACATGTAGCTATTTTCAAACTGAAAAGCACGCGGCAATTTACTTTTAAACTCACTTTAAATTGTCATCCAGGTAATCCGGTCTGACGATGATATCTATTTTTAGACCACTATCGCCCTTCTTATTCCCCAGTCTCGAAACGAAAGGCATATATTAGTTATCTCCCTTGTGAGAAGGTTATTTTTGTTTTGTTTTGTTTTATTGTCCCACCAACAGTATTTCTGAGAAAAGTGAATAAGTTTATTTGTTTATTGGGTTTATCGTCCAACCAACAGTATTTCAGTTATCTGAAGACGGTGTCCACTTGAAACTGATATAGTGCTGCCTCCACTGTGTAAAGCATGTCGCGAGCACCTGCCATGATACCACACCCAGTCACATTATCCTGACACCGGGCCAACCAGTCTTGGAACTACACTTATATTTGCTTGAGCGTTAGCAAGGGAGCTATGCCACTGACATTTTCAACGACTTTGGTATGTCGCGACCGGGATCGAACATTACATAATAGTTAGTGTTCACACCCGTCTTTATTAAAAATTAAGTCTGGATTTATGAAGATAATAAGCCCAAATTGCCCAAAGCAGTGGTAATACATTGTTACATATATTTAATATAGGTACACTGTCCGATACCGAATTTAAAGAGCCTAGCTACCTGTTGGTTCATACGCCACAAAAGAAAATTAAAAGTAAACAAGGTTAACAAGTTAACAAGTTCCTAAATATTTGGATTCGAATAATGTTTTATCTTTTCCGGTCCGAAGTTAGAGCCCATTCAATGAATTCCGACGCTAAATGGAGTCGGGATTGGGGTGGTGTCAAAGGTCGCACCCCTATAACACCAATAAAATTTTAATAAAAATGACGATTCAAACTAATTCTATTTCAATTGCGAAAGAACATTTTCTTTTTCCGTTTTATCATGGAATTCAGTTTGCATGGTTGATTTATTTAGCTAACCACATTATACAATGAGGAGATACAGGAGAACGTTTCCCCCTTCTGCTCATCAAGACAATTTTGAATTTCGTTTATATTCGTCTGGCTTTCGGACCACAATTTTTATTTTTATTTTTTTTAAACACGACTTGTAACACGACTTGGACTCCAAGTTAGACGTTTTAATGCAATTTCTTTTTCTCATTGTGTATACATTTATATTTTAATACTCGTGAGTATGGGAGTATGCCAGGCTACGCGCCTGCTTTTCACGATAAAATCTACTTCATATTTCGTAATACTTAGTAGTACAGATAAACACGTAACTTCTTGGCAATACTTCCAATGCTAGAGGTTTGTCGATAAAGTCAAAGTCAATCGAATAATATGTATTAACTGTATCGTTGCAGCGTCTATCCGAACGGTCGCATGGTTACGTGCTAGTTATACGCCCCCGGTTCGAAATCGTATGCTGCCATTCTTATTTGTCACTTTTTGGGATATTTTTTGTTTAATTATGAAGATAAACTTTTGTAACACTTTTTACAGTTTGTAAATATTGAGAACTGTTAAAGGTGATGGACATTTCTTTTAAGTTATTTTTTTCTTTTTGTGTGTTATGTCTCGTGTATTTGTTTTTGACACATTTACATTTACCCTGTTCGCCTTTGTCTAGAGGTAGTTGAGATTTAAATCGTTTGGAAATTTTGACAGGACCTTTTCTTATTTACCTTTTTTTCGTGACTATGACGTCATAATATTGTCCCAAGACCTATTTAAGGGTAAGTGAAAGATCAAATGAAGCGATCAGCTGAGGACAATCGACTATTAAATTATTCAAATTCAAATAACATAAAAAAATCTTACAGTCAAGTCATGATTTTATCAGGTTATCAGTAGGCTACGTCTGACAGTTCCACATTTTAGAAATGGAAGAACATTATAAGTTATCTCCCTTGTGGGTAGTTTATTAACAGACCATCATGAATGGAAGAGAAATGAAACTATGATATATGTCTCAAACTTTATTAAATTACAGATATATCTTACACTATTGTTACATCAAAATAAAAAGCTTAAGTTATAGTCATTACTGAAAATAGTCAATGGGGTAAAGACAAAAAGATATCATTATATATGCTTGAACGAGAAAACCCATCACCAGTGAGAAAACAAATACTAGTTTTATTTTATAAATAACTTTACGGGCAAAAATATTTTTCCTGTCTTCAAAGGGCTCTTCTTTTACTCAAGACATGGTATAAAGCGAAATCTCTGGGGAAAATTACAAAAAAAAGGCAAAAATTTCTTTCATTGAAAAAGACAACCTAACGGGGGAGAATGCAGACATTCTCTTTCAACTACGACAGCTTTCTCACATCCATGTCAACGTGACCGTGACTGCAATTCTAATGTTTTATTCATAAATAATAATTATTTTAATTTTTGACAGCTTAAGACACACATTACAAATGTTAAAACATTGACCAATATCAAATCACATTTTTATGTCACATGTTTCTAAGCAATACAACATGTTAGTTAATTTCCAACACCTACATGCTCAGGCAAGAAGATTCATTGCTAGACACTCAGCAGCAAATAGTGAAGAACCTGTTCAGGAAAATCCCAGCGGAACCTGGCTGCTCCAGATTTACACATCTACACGATTTGTCTGATAAATTCTTACTTAGCTGGCTAGCATTAAATATGGTGTAACATTTAAGCGTGTGAATACTGAATACAGGTGGGAACTCTGTTGTCAATGTAATCCTGCACCGATTGGTCAATAGTTTCGCATTGGCCATTGATGGTTAGGTGTCGGTTGTAGATGACAAGCCATCGTTTGACCCAGTACAGATCGCACGTGCAGTCTATGCGCGAATTGGTCAGGTCTAGAACCTGTAGGCCAGCCAGGTTCTGGATTGCCTCCGAGATGACGGTCATATTGGAGTTGGACAAGTCCATGAACTCCACGCTATCCAGCCCATGGAAGGAGTTTCGTGAGATATAAATCAGTGGATTTCCCGCAAATGAGATTTTTCTTAGGTTGGGAAGGTTGAATAAATCGTTGTTTTCTATGCTGGAAATTCTGTTTTGAGAGAAATCTATCTCGATCAGATTTCTCACGTCTGACATGGATCCTGGAATTCGAGTCAGATTACAATTTCTGAAGCTTAGAATAGACACGGGTGTGCTTTGGATGAAACTGATTGCATCTTCGCCGATGAACTCCAGCGGGTTTCCTTCGAGACTTAGGTTTTTCAGATTAACTAAATGCTTGATAGCTTCTGGGAAAACAGTGATCTTATCGTATTTAAATGACAGTGTATGCAGAGTGTCGCTCAGATCATTAAGGACTGACTCAATGATCATGCTATTTCCATCGTCGGCATAATTATGGTCAATATGCAGTTCTTCTAAATGTGTCATGTCTTTAAGCGCCAGGGGCATTTGGACAAGTCTAGCTCGTTCTATGGTAAGTGTATGCAGGGTTTGCTCGAAACCATGGAAAAAGTCGGATGAGAAGACCTGTATTGCTGCCCCATCTACATGTAGTTTTTGTAGGCCTACTAAGCTCGATAATTCCCTGGGCCAGTGTTTCAATTCGACGGGTTCTCCGAATGCAAATGACGTCAATGTGTCGCCTATCGCATTCATGACGGAAAAGCTAAACCCGGAATTTACATGGTGAGAGTGCGGAGCCGATTCTGTGCCATCGATTGGATTCCATGAGACATCCAAATTGGTAATGACATTCAAATGTCTTATTGCATCAGGCAGAACACTAAGCGCGTTGTCTCTAAGGTTAAGAACTCTTAGTGTGTTCTCGATGCCATTAAATGCACCAGGATCAATGTAATTGATAAAATTGCTTTGAAGAAGAAGGGCGGTGAAGTTTCCATTTGACAGGGCGGCGAAGGCATTAGGTCCGATACGTCGTAGTTGGTTAACACTGAAGTCTAGTGTGTGAAAGCGTTCCGATGATGATGTAAACGAAATCAGGTCCGTTAGGTTTTTGTTCCGGCAATTGATCAGACCGTTGACGCATGCGCATGGCGCCCAGTGCCCCGGACATACTGCGATGCAGTTGCTGAGCCAGGACAGAAATAGCAAAACGTAACAAAGTCCTCGAGAAGTTGGCCTATCCAACCGGCTCATTTTTTTCTGAAATACAGTAGTTTAGAATGTACTGAAACTAAAACATGGCTAATTATATGACTGATTTGTCGACGATCTTATTATTATTATTATCTTATTTGATTCTATTCGACCTAGAATTCCCCGCCTCGCCAAATTGACATGTAATCCGCCCCAGAAAACTGTCAATTAAACTGTCAGTCGTCTTTACGAGTTCAAACTTGTCGCCACAAGGGGGTGAGTCAAGCCAGAATGCGTGGTTTGTTGACATGCGAAGTTTAAAATAAAACTTTTTAGTAAAATAGATCGATCTATTTTGTTCATTGTAAAAAAGAAACGAGTTCTAATGAAATAAATCGCTGACGAATTTGAATTTTCATAGTTTCTGATTGGCTTTAAATGTAGGGGGACTTCTAAATCATTATTATAATTTCGGGCCAATCAGCGTACTCTATGTAACTGACGTATACGCATGACATACATGTGTTTACACACGTATATACACAGTTTAAATGAAAGCTGTCTAAGTTACATGCGAACTTTAACTGGTAAAAAAATGTTGAAAACCATCGCGATGCTTATGATTTTCCCTAACAGTCTAACAGTAAAACATGTTAATTGGACAACATGTTCACATCACAGAATATTCAGGTATAATAAACGAAACCATTGGCTGTTGGGGATTAACAAAGCCTTGCCTTGAGAGAATAAAATGCAATGGTAACACGTCGGATAATTCCAATCGCAACTTCTCAGGTAACGCCTTCCTCTGGACAATGATTCGTATTAGAATCACGATCGTTTTGTTCGCCGGAAGAAGAATACGCCATAAAAAGTAATTCAAAAAGCAACAGGTGTAGTGTACAGGATTATTTCATCCTATAGACTTTCATTTACCAATTTAACTCTTTATCTCGTTAGATATACAACTGTAACAGCATTTTCAGTAGAGATAACAAAACAATTATAGTTGTTGTTTGGATGACGTCATATGCACACACATGTTTGTTTCGCAGCGTTTTGACGTCATACATCCGAGAGATGATTCTTGAATTATCCGAGGCGTTCCGATCGTGATTATTCAAGACTCCCGCTTTTTTAAGACTATCACTGCCATGAACACCCGGCATGATACCACACCCAGTCACCTTATCCTGATACCGGATCAACCAGTAGTGAAACTACGCTCATATTTGCTTGAGCGTTAGCAAGGGAGTTATACCACTACCCTTTTTAACGACTTTGGTATGTCGAGGCACGGTTTCGAACCCGAGGCCTTCCATGGAGCAGACGCTCTACTGATTGCGCTACCAGGTCTGGTAAAGGAAAATGGGTCTAGGTGTTAATCGACAATCTGTATATATCAATATAGACCTTTATTTAAGTTGATGTAACGATTTTAGAAACAATTGTTTTACGATATTTTGGAATTAATAATGTCATCTTAAGATAATTTTCGGTAGTGCAATTTTTAATGACGAAATTTGCGACAGAACTTAACACTCTCAAATTAAAGGGCTTTTGAGAACGGCGACCCAATATTTATAACTGGTTCCGGAAATGTCTATGGTGTGAAGTCACAGTTTTTATGAGGCGATCGAGTTTTTAAACGGAAATTATTATGCTATTATAAATGTAAAAGAACACATAGTTACATTTATTCGTTGTGTGTCTTCTAAAGAACTACTTCATGAAGAAAGATAAAGTAACAAGTCAATTTTTGCGCATATCGTTTTGTCAAATTCTTATTTTCAAATTGCGTCACTATACTAATTCGACTACAATCTCTTTAGTGCCATATTCATGGTTAAGCATGCCTTCATATAAAAGATACTGTTTCCTTTTTTAATAATCAGTAATGACAGTGATTGGTCCTTTTTTACAACCCAACAAAAAGCATATGGGGGCGAATCGCGCAGCTCGGTGAATATTACAACAATTAGTGATGTGTTTGGTCAGACTGCACTAATTATCCAACACTTTGATAGACATATGTCTAATATTTGCTATTTGCTTCGTTATTCAAGGTTTCTTCAGATTTAAACTTCATAGTTTTACTTTTGAATTTAATAATATTACTATTGGAGCAATATTGCGAAGAAATGAATCGGTCACATAAATTTAACGTTTATGTTGCGTGTTGTGAAGACTTCTCGCCCTTAGGCGGATGTTAGTGATTTCAAAGACGAACCACAATTATTTGTGTGGGAACTCCGTACGGCATATGTTGATTGGGTGTTGTTCACAGATGTTGTTGTGTTGTCCGAAGAATTAAAACTTGTTATTTACACTTACACATTTACCCAGTTAACAACATAAGCTTTTTAAACATATTTATTCCACAACAGCAAATGAAGAGGTGTTATATTCGGACATGCTAAATATGGGTAACTTAACTTTCTGATATATTACTTCCGGCTCTGCATCAACTTTTTCTTGTAGCACTATTATAACATTTCCGCGCGTTTGTGATAAAGCATATCAAACTCCTGGCAGCTTGTTTTCTAAAAATAATTTATGCACGACGCAATTACGGAATGTCACTACCATTGTCGTTGAGTTTTAATTGTCCAAGACGTTACTTTTTATTTTTTTCACATTTATCTTGACCTTACCACTAATAGACACACATAAAAAAACAACAATAACAATTAAGGTGACAATGTGCTTACAATATATGGGTATTTAAACAAAACAAAGCACCGTGCTAACATACCTCTAGAATCTGGAACCAAAAAGAGAACTTTCCTCGACAAGAAACTATCCTTCTTCTTATCTTTGCTCGACCTGGATTTAGTGCGGACAGTATCGCTGATGTCGCTGTCGCAATGTCAGACATGGGTTTCGAAGATGTTCTCTTGTCAATCCTTGTTCTGAGTATTTCTGGACATGAATTTTTAATTGATAAATAGTATGAAGCAATATATTAATACTAATAGACGTATTTTGTATAAAATAAATATTTACTTTATTCAATTAAACAAATGATGTTTTTCTTTTCTAAGTGAGACATGGTTGTTGTTTATTGTTGTTGTTGGCTATTTGAAAGAGTTGTTTAGAATCAATTCTGCCCTCAGTTTATAGGGGCAGGAGGTGGTCTTTATATATTGTCCGATCTTGCAATGAATAGTTTCGACTACAACAGTCCATTGAATTATGGTTGTTTATCTAAATAAATGTTTAACTATATCCCCAATAACCATAACGTGAAGTGTTTTATGTGTTGTTCTTGTTGTTTTTACCTAATAAAAAATCATACTTGATACAAGCCATATTTTATTTGATAATGCATTAGTCCATTTATACGTAATTTTGCATGATTATCCATATTTTGTCGTCGCCAGATCTGGGACATGCATTGGTAAAACATGTTTGCTTTATTTTTTCTGCATCAATGAGACATTATTGAATAGTCTCCCCTGAATAATCCCTAAACGGAAGTAGATTCTTACACTTTTTTACTCCGTTTTTATGCTTGTGCTTTGTGGAGTGTATGTTGACTTTTCTGCCTTTCTTGTGATACACAGGTTAACTATCATCAACAAACACTTCCATTTTCTTTTTTAAATAACATACGAGGGGCATTTATAAAGTATTAATCAGTGTGGCGCTTTAGTCGTATACGTAATATTTCTGCAGAAATTTTTAGACCAACCCTTCGAAGTATTCCCCTTTGACTTGGATGCACTTTTCCAAGCTATGAATCCAATCGGAAAATGCTTTTTGGTAGCTCTCTTTAGGTATAGTGTTTAGACACTGGAAAAGCGCGCTGCCGACGGCGTGCCGAGATTCAAAACGTCGACCTCTCATGTAGTTCTTGATATAAGGATTAAACCAAAAATCGCACGGAGCAAGATCAGGGCTATATGCAGGGTGTGGTAAAGTGTCAATGCTGTTGTCGCTTAGATTTTACCACCACTGACTTGTGGGCAGGTGCGTTATCATGAAGGAGCTTGCTTCCGCATACGCCGGTACGGGGACGGGCTGCAGTATAATGGCTTACAACAGCAGAAAGAACCGAATCTCGATAAAATATTCCAGTAACACTCCTGCCTTCTGGTATTGGAATTCGAGCCACCATTCCCTGGCAATCAAAAAATAATGCATACATAATGCGTTTTGAGGTTGCGAGCTCTACGGGCAACTTGGGGCCGTTCGTCATTTTCACCGACCCACACCTTATTTTTTTCTTTACTGTCAGGCTCATAAAAATATACCCATGTTTCATCGCCAGTCACAATTTCATTCATGCAGTTTTGGTCAGCATTCTTGTATATATCGAGCAGCTGTGACGCAATTCGCACGCGCTCCCGTTTTTGGCCCTCAGTGAGAAGGTGGAGTATCCACCTGGCGCAAACTTTGCGTAGCTTTAACACGTGAGTCAATATTTGAAAAACCGATGACGAATTTATGCCACATAAATTACTTATCTCCTCCACTGTACAGTGGGCATCATCTTCCACAGCTTTTTTAACAGCGGCAATATTTTCGTCAGTCATTGTTGTAACTGGACGGCCAGGACGGGCCTCATCTTTTATCGCCTCTCTACCGGAGGTAAATAGACGGACCCATCTTCTAACTGTGGCATACGATAGGGCACTGTCCCCATAAACCTTATCTAATATCAGGTGCAGCAACGCCAAGCAATGCGCGTATTTTACAATACGCTCTTTGCTAATCTTGAGAATTGTTCTCTTTATCTGCCAATTTTAACTGCAGTGTACCTGACCGTAGTCGATTCAAGTGAACATTGCGCTCACTGTGTAGGTTTCCTTGTGCACGTTACTGTAGAGGAGAGTCTAATCTTTCCATACATGTATAACATGTACCAATTACGCTCGGATTAACGTTAAAAAATCGCACTGATTAATACTTTATAAATGCCCCTCGTATCTCTATAAGTATTTTAATAATTTTTAAGCTTATATTAATGCAAAAGTAAGAAAATAACTTACATTTGTAATTGCAATTTGTTATGAACAAAAGTCCAAGAATTCCAACTAAAAGGACCTGTCTAACGTTTGGAATACCTCGGATATAAACTAACAACCAGACAATTTCCATTTTTAAAATGTATCCTATTGTGGTTTTAATATTTTGTGAGAAATAAAGCTTGGGAAGAATTGTTTCTTGTCTTTTCAATTCTGCACAATTCCTTTAACCAAAAATGTGCATTTTTCTGGTGAAGGGGTGTACATGTACCCGAGCAGGTCCCATTCGGAAAAAAATATGCGACGTTATTTATATAATCGGTTTGGGGGTAGGTGGGTGGTTAGGGGGTGGGGGTGGGGGTGGGGGTGGGGGGTGGGGGTGGGGGGCTAAAACCAAGTGCAGAAATATTTCTTAGTTGAAGGATTTTACAGGGACATATTGTTACCCTATCCTTATTTTCGATATACCCATAAACATGTCTTTGTTATACTTTGGCTTAAGATTTTGGCGCATAGAACTACCCGATCCGCATTCAATATGGATATAAATGTTTGCGTCATAATCGAGCCAATTAGCGTATTGTTTGTGTATTGTTAGACATATACACATGACGTATATTGTCGCAATCGCAGTTCGGAGATGTACATTGTGTTGGAAATAAAATCTAACAATAGTTAAAAAACGTTCCGACCTTTTAGAGTCTCCTTAACTCAAGACAGCATTTATTTATATAGTTTAGTGAGGAAATGTTATAAATTATTCAATTATTAACTGTGAAACAACACAGTTTTGCTTTTTACGAAAGATTGGCCATCGATGACCAAGCCACTTGAACCTTGCGATATAAGGATGACGTCATATTATATTGCAATGTTAAGATATAGTATAAATGCGTGTATATTTAATGAATTGTCGAAAATTTTAACTTGATCAAAATCTCAAACGGAGACAGGATTATGCAAGTGGGCCGTGCCAGCCATCGTTGATTCATGTCTTCTAAGCTGAGTTTGCGCCAAGGTCAAATATACTTTATTCAGAACTCAGTCATAGATACATGCTTGAATATGTAACAACAACAACAACAACAACAACGACAACAACAACTGTAGCAACAGCAACAGCAACAACAACAACAATAATAATAATAATAATAATAATAATAATAAAATATTAACAATAATAAATAAAAAAACTAAAAAAGTGATAATAATAAAATAATAATAATAACAATAATAAATATATAATAATAAAAATGATTATAATAATAATAATAATCATTAAATATCCTCCTCCTCCTCCTACACCTCCTCTCTCCTCCCCCTCCTTATCCTCAATCCTCCTATAACCTTAATCCTCTCCTCCTCCTCCTCCTATCCTCTCCTATCACTCTCCCCTCCTCCTCCTATCCTCTCCTCCTAATAATATCATTAATATCATAAAATCTTTTTTCCTGGCCGTGCCAGCCATTGGTGATTCATGTCTATCAGCTGAGTTTGCGCCAGGTAATACTTATAATAATAGTTATTAATATTATTATCTATATTTTATTTCTTTCTTTTTTGCAGAAGATTATACATGTGATACAAAATAACCTGGTGAACATAATACAAAACAAAGAACGGAATGATAAAGTTTTGGACATTTTGTTGAATAATAAAAGTACTATGTTTATATTATAAGTACAAACAGCTAGTTAGACATACTAGGAGGGAATAGCATTCGCCTGAGTTAATACAAAACTGGCGTTAACCATTAAAGTTAATGTGTGTTCGAATTTAATCTCATATGTATAAACACCCTTAAATGATATCTTGTCACCGCGAAACAAGAAAATAATGGATGACACATACAAAACAACAAAAATAACAAAAGGATCCAACATTAAACTATCTGAATCTTCTAGTACAGTTTTTTGTGTTCCATTAAACATTTGCACAGCTAATTTGTATTTAGAAGGGTAAATACAAATGTATTGACAGGACAAGTTTCAAATGTTTATTCGTAGAGTTAATTAATAGTTATTGTTTTAGCAATGGACGAATGCCTTGTACCATAATAGCCGACACGTGGAATGTAGAAACCATGCAATGTCAGGTACATGTATGTGTACAGGCAAACAGTATATACTTGCTAGTTATATGAACATTTTAGGTTACTTGAATGGCACAATAACAATGCACATTATTATCTATCCCTGATACTGTCAAGGTGAAGATACCGAGCAAGACGTCCTAGATCGACAAAGTCATAAAATAATGTTAACATCATATGGACTTGTAAAGACACTGACTCCCGTGACGTAGTGCTAGAGTCTCCGACTTGTAGCGCCACTTCTAGCTGGCTTACGGTTCGCCGGTGGTTCTACCCAAACAATTATCTTCATAAAAAAGCTGAACGTCGCTTTACGGACATCACTTTAAGGCGCGAAGTCAAAATAAACATATTTGATAAATGGTTCAAATTTCACAAACTCTACGTATCTTTATCAGTGACCTGAAGGAGGAAGTATAAAAAACGATTCTACTGGCTGGCAAATGGGCCAATCAAACTGCAGGAACCTCCAGAAGAATGAGATGAAGTGCATCGTAAGTGTGCTTTTAGAGATAACGGGGTTGTTTTCGCATGGGAGATGATCCTCTGTGACAGGCCCAGACAGAGTTATCAGCATCAGGGTCATAAGTGACGCACGATTTGGACACAGCAACGATAAAAAATTCCCTCCAATTTCCACGAAAGATCTAAAATGACAGCACTTGATGCACCGAATAGGATGTTTGATAAAGCTCGTAGATAACAACAACAAAAAAAAACTCGTTCAAAGGTAAAAAAATGCACTAGTGTCTTTCATTTTAACATAGTTACATTTTGTTTTATACTCGAACGAGGTGGGTGGGTGGGTGTGTGGGTGGGGTATTAACCAAGATCCATTCAATTTTAGCAGTAAATACTAAATATATATATATATATAAACACAGTAAGGTACCCTAACTTCTACCTAAGCAGTCAACAGACAAATATACTTTCAAAGCTTAATATTTTAAGCTTACACGTATGTGTTTGCACAATTCTACTCTTGTACCTGGTTGGTGGGGGATTCATCCCCTATCACCCCCCCTCACTGTCTGCCCTGACAGTGTCGGCTCCACGTCCTTGAGGCCCGGGATCCAAGTAAAAACATTTAGTGAAAAACATTCCGTTCATCGCATCTTGCTTGTACCACAACGCTTGCTTATTGAAAATAATGAGTGCAAGCTAAACCGAATCCAGATATACCACTGCTGTTTACCCTTTAGTTATTAATTAGAGTGATTTTGATTCCAGACCGGACCTAGTAGCACAGCAGGGAGTGCGTAGGCTCTAGATACGGGAGGCCTCGGCTTCAAACCCAGGCCGTCAAAGGGTAAAGGGTAAGAAGTATGTTTCCCCTGTAAATGTAGTTTCATGAGAATATCGCTGGGGTGGTATCATGCCAGGTTGTCCATCACTGGGGTTGTATCACGCAGGTTGTCCATCACTGGGGTGGTATCATGCCATGTTGTCCATCACTGGGTGGTATCATGCCAGGTTGTCCATCACTGGGGTTGTATCACGCAGGTTGGCCATCACTGGGATGGTATCATGCCAGGTTGTCCATCACTGGGTGGTATCATGCCAGGTTGTCCATCACTGGGGTGGTATCATGTCATGTTGTCCATCACTGGGTGGTATCCTGCCAGGTTGTCCATCACTGGGGTGGTATCATGCCATGTTGTCCATCACTAGGGTGGTATCATGCCAGGTTGTCTATCACTGGGGTGGTATCATGCCATGTTGTCCATCACTGGGGTGGTATCGTGTCATGTTGTCCATCACTGGGTGGTATCATGCCAGGTTGTCTATCACTGGGGAGGTATCATGCCATGTTGTCCATTACTGGGTGGTATCATGCAAGGTTGTTCATCACGGGGGTGGAATCATGCCAGGTTGTTCATAACTGGGTGGTATCATGTCAGGTTGTTCATCAGTGAGTGGTATCATGCCAGGTTGTTGATCACTAGGGTGGTATCATGCTAGGTTGTTCATCAGTCGGGTGGTATCGTGCCAGGTTGTCCAGGACATGCTGCACACAGTGAAAGCGGCACTATATCTCCTCCAAGTGGACACCGTCTCCCTGGTAAAGGTGGCTGATGAAACGAAAAACCCAACAAACATGTACTGACAAGAAAATTTGACAGTTCAAACTTACTTTTGCATTCCAAGCAAAACATTCTTTAAATTTTCTGCTAGGGCATTTTCAGCTGCTTAGTTCCAATTATTTATTTAATTACCAGTTTTATATAATCCCTGACTATATATGTAACAATAACATTTGCCAAAAACAATACAGCATCAAGTTACATCTATTCATTAATGAATTACACAAAATGTACTTTCCTAAATTATCCACACGTGTAAGGTTGTTGTTGGTTTGTTTGTATTTGTTATGTTCTAATGAAATTTCATAATTATTTTAAAAAACTTTCAAAAGTGTTTTATTATATTTTTGATATTGAATTCGGGTTTAAGCTTTATGGCGTTGTGCCAATATACGAGCTCAAATCACTTCTTATTTTAGATATGATTCTTCGATATTATAATTGTATTTATAAAACTAGCCCAAAGACCAATAATGTAAGGACAAAATGTAGCGCCAATTCTGTAAAAAAGAACGTATCCAAATTCTTAAATTTTATTATGTATTTCAATGTTTTATTAGTCTTTGACGCGAATTATTCCTGCGTTTTTCATTTTTTTTAATTTGCATCATTTACTACTACATATACTTGGCTACAGTAGTTCTAATTTGCTTTTTTATTAATTTTTACACAGCAAAACCTTTCTTAATCACTACTAACAATGGATCGAAATTTTACCTTAGGTCACTAGATGATAGGGGAATATAATGTCTTTAAAGAGAACATAAAGCTGTGTTTAAGTTTGCAGAATCAAAAGCGTCGCAACGTTTTACAGCCGTTTTATTGGGTGTTTAAAAATCCCTAGTATTTCTGGGATTTTTCTTTTAAAGGTGGTGTCCGGCAGCTTGGTTATATCAATTACATGTAACAATGTGGGCATAACTTCTGCATAAACTCATACTTTAGACTAAGTAAAGACGATTTTGAACATTTCTTGTAGTTTTATTGTTGGACTATACATGATGCGAAAGAACAAACAAACAACATACACTCTATTATGATTAAAAGTTCACACAGATCTACGGCATCAATGAACAACATTTTGTCAGACATTTCAGGTTACAAAGACTTTTTTGGTTATTTGATAAAAATGTTTGGTTCAAACTGTCGGGAACCACCTTTGACTATGAACACAGAAATATTGACATTGAATAAATTGGTTTTCCAGCAGAGAGGTGAAGCAGATTTCCTCTGTGTCAAGAAAACGTTTATTTTGAACTTCTTTATTAAAACATCGATTGTTTTGACATAAAATACCAGTTATGTGTTACGGATAGTTGCTCTATTTAGGCCGGATTGGTCTTACCTGTTGTCTGCTAAATACAGTACCTGACTAGAAATCGACGAGGTTTTCATAATAAAGAGATATTTTAAAATATATTTACCGTAAGTTCTTACTTTTAACACTAAGAGTATATGAATAACCAGGTGCCATGTGTTATAATATTGACTTTTATTTAAATGAAATTATTCAAGGTGCCACAAAAATGAAATTAGACGATGAATATGATTAGAACTATACAATCTATGACACTGTCGGTTCATAACATAAATATGCGAGAGTAACAAAGCATAACTCTGCCAGGATGGGAACAAGACTATGTTCTAACTTGGTTTATCCTTTCGTATTTGCAAGCTGCATTGTTATCCTCGGAAAACTTAGTTTTTTTTTTGTTTTTTTTGTTTTTTTTTTAATTAGACCTCTCCAAACAGCGGCAGATTCCTATTGTTGTGTGCGTATATTTCTTTTTACTGCAAGCTGCACTGTTAACTCGGTTCTTTCCTCTGAAAAAAGTAACACCGAACTGCTGCGATTTTCTGTTATTGCCTGCTACACTATTGTCCCCATAAAGAATTTCTAGAGCGGAACCATTGAATACTCTTCAAAAGGGGGTACTGTTTGGCAGTATGTAACATTTAGTATGCGGCCATTTACGGGTAAATATTTTGTTTTTAAATAATTCCAACGAATTGTGACAAGATAGTATCTTTATTAGGACAAAATACTCACATACACGCAATGACAACACTCACACACACGTACTGACAAAACATATAATATTCATATTTATATTTAATCACTGCTGCAATCCATTATTGTTATAAAAATGCATCCCATAAGAGACAAGAGACACCGCTCTCCGAAACGTCGCCAAAAAACGTTTGAGTGATTGAACTATTTTAATTTTGCGTATATTATTTTATACTCCGCGGCTTTACTTCCCTGTATAAATTGAAGGTCCAATTTTCTTTTTTGATAAATGATGCGATCTAAACTGTATTATTTTTTTCATGCAGAGATTATTACTTCGCGTCTGTTTACCGCTTAACGTAAATTTGAAATGTCATTTATCTGCGGTTTAGTCTTATTTTGCGAATCCATGCTTATTTCCCGGGTTTTGTCGGCACCGGGTTGCCGTGTGTACAAATGGTACTGCAGTTTGCTGCGATGTGAGAGTAGTCCTGGCAGGTGATGAGGCGATGTTCTACATAGTCGTTGATGGATTGGTCAATCGTCTCGCACTGACCCTGAAATTAAAAAATATATATAAATGCAACCAAATAGGTTAGGATAAGTAGCATCAACATAAAAAGTTGCATTACAAGCAAAAATGAAGTCAAACAAATGAGAACAATAAAAATAACAATAACATGATGATGATAAGGAGGAGGAGGATCTTGATGATAATGATGATGATGATGATGGAGGTTGTGGTTGTGGTTGTGATAATGATAATGATGATAATGACGATGATGCTGATGATGATGGTGGTGGTGATATTGATGATGATGATAATGATGATGATGAAGATGGTGGTGGTAGTGGTGATGATGATGAGGAGGAGGAGGAGAAGGGGGAGGAGTAGGAGGGTGGTGGTGATGGTTAGTGGTGGTGATGGAAAACACAGTTTAACCTGGCTTTTTACTCTAATTTGAAGAAGGCTGCTGTCGTTCTTAAATCAAGAAACAGCTTATAATGTGTTTTCTTTTTTTTTTTCGGTGACTTTCTTCTTAATTTTCATCCATTTTATGTTATTTTCATATTCATATGTGGTATCTGCAATCCAATTTGGTTACTTGTGCAATCTCTCTGTACAGAACAAAATAATGCGTTTTTTTCATTGATCGAAATGTCTATTGCTAACATTGACTTATGTTTTATTCTGTTTTACCTTCTATCGCTAATAATTATAACTATTCCTTATTCCTTCTATTTCCTATTGATGTATCTACTGAGATCTTACTGTTTGTAATATATATATATATATATATATATATATATATATATATATATATATATATATATATATATATATATATGTGTGTGTGTGTGTGTGTGTGTGTGTGTGTGTGTGTGTGTGTGTGTGTGTGTGTGTGTGTGTGTGTGTGTGTGTGTGTGTGTGTTTATAGATAGACATGGGGTGGATCCCCGACCCACAACAGGACATAATCTATCATTAAAACGACAAAAAAAAGCCGCCATTTTTATATGTCGTTTGCTTTTTTGGACAATAGGGTGGATCTAAACCAAAATATTGAATGCCCCACCTCGATCGTTAGACTGCTCGACCGTTGGCAGTCGACTTTCCACCTGGCAAGCCATGCCATGTCGCATGTGCAGTCAATCCTGGCATCCTTCAACTTCATTGTTTCCAATCGTACGAGATTCTTGAACGACGCCGACAACTCCGTCAGTAAAGTTTTTTCCAGGTTTACCAGCTAAACATACAGAGCGGGAAATAAGGATAAAATACATAACGCAAAACAATGATCAAACATACAAATACGATCTAAAGTTTATTTTGACGTATTCGACGAAGATTTGAGTGCTAATAAAACGGTACTGTGCAGCGCAACGTTAAATAAACAAAAGGAAACTTTAACAAATACACGCATTTTAAAGTACGTTTTTTAAATTGATAAATTCGCATTTTAAAGAGGGGCAGTATGTATAGCGAGGTAAGTGAAGCAGTGTATAGGCTTCACATCTTAAGTATAACCGTAACGCTGCAAAATATTTAAAGCACTACGGTCCCTAGAGTTGGTATTCTAAAACACACATGGCCCAACTTGCAGAATCCTTTCTCACTTCAAAGGAAATTGATTACAGAGACATAATGTTGCAAGTTCTTATTATCCTATACCATCAGTTAGGACAGCATGTGATAGAAATTAAAATTAAAGACTAACCATACAAAGAAGTCAATAATTGACATAATGTAAATTTGTGTTTGAGCAAAATCTGAACTGAGACAAAATTTTGCAAGTGGCTGCATGTCCAAAAATAGTGACGACCCAAACAAGGGGTTGTCTCAAAAGTAAGAGTCTTCAAAAGTCTTCATTACAGATAGTTAAGAGAATAAGTTTATTTGTTTATTGGGTTTATCGTCCCACCAACAGTATTTCAGTTATCTGCAGACGGTGTCCACTTGAAGCAGATATAGTGCTACCATCACTGTTTATAGCATGCCGCGAACACCTGGCATGAAACCACACCCAGTCACATTATCCTGACACCAGGCTAACCAGTCGTGGAACAACCCTGACATTTTCTTGAGCAATTGAGCTATGCCGCTACCATTTTTAACGCCTTTGGTTTGTCGCTGTCCGGGATCGAACCTGGGTCCGCCCGTATCTGGAGCCGACGCTCTACTGATTGCGCTACCAGACCCGGTCAGGGAATCCGTAGAATGTTAATAGATCGGTGGCCTTAAAAGAGGCTGGCCAAAATGGTGGAATTATAATTTCAGATATGGCATTGCAGGGAAGTCCAATCAAAGTGATGTTATTGATTTAATATAAACATGTACTACGAAGATGGTGCTTTGACAGCTGTATGCTCCCATAGAGCAATAATTCCTAACAGAGATGCGTGATTTCGGTCTGTATTCACAAACTACTCTTAAGTAAGCATTGCTCAATTCGTGGATGTCAATTCACAGTATCTTTCTTATGTACATATCCGTATTTTGGCATGGTACTTTAAATGTGCTATTTTCAGCTTAAAATCACATAAGAACTTCATAAAAAAGCTTATTTTGTTGGTATGAAATTTGTGACATGGTCTTAAGTTATGATTTAGGCTTAAGAATGGTAGTTGAATACGGGCAAAATTCAGTTTGGATCTTAAGGGCTTGTAAAGCGAGAATTTTTCACATCCTTGGTGATCCTAAAAACGAATATTTTGAAATCGAAATGTTCTTGCATTACCTTTAACTTCTGGAGACCACAGAGAGAGTTGTCGGAGATATATTTCAGAGGATTGTGACTGAGATCGAGAGACTCCAGGTTGGCCAGATTCTCTAGGTCCGTACTCTCGATACTGCGGATTAAATTACCCTTCAGATCGAGGTCCTTTAAAATCTGCAGGTCAGAAATGGCCCCGGGGACCCTCTTCAGGTTACATGTCTGCAGTGACAATGTTGTGATGTTAGAATGCTTGAGAAGGTTGATAGCCTCGTCACTGATGAATTCTAGATTGTTTTCAGCAAGGCTGAGATTTCGCAGGTTCTTTAGGTCTTTGATATTTTCGGGGAATGTAGTCAGACCGTCGTGCTTCAGACTTAGAATCTGCAGCGTTTCAGCCAAATTGTCGAATGGGGCACTGACCATACTGCTGTCACCGAAGTGAGGCTCGCCATTTAAACCGGTCTCGTTCATGAAATCGAGATGGAGCTCTGTAAGATGTGTTAAGTCGCTGATACACAGCGGGACAGAATACAAAGTAGCGTGATCGATGGTCAATTTATGAAGGGTATGCTCGAAACCATGGAAGCAACCGGTTAACATGTTGTCCATATAGAGCCCAGAAACTCTTAACTCTTGCAACTGGTTCAAATGAGAGAGACTATGTGGCCATGTGGTCAAATATCGGCCGCCGAAGCTGAACTTTATCAATGTGAGACCCAGGTGCTTCATGACTGCGTCATCCAGTCCGTCTGTTCCGTGGCCTCCATGATGCCCTCCAGATGGAGCCCTGTAACCTGGGATACGATTCCACGACACGTCCAAGTCCTGTATAACGGTCAAAAATCCAATAGCACGTGGAAGAGTCGTCAGCAGATTATTCGCAAGATTAAGCACCAAGAGCTTATCTGCGACTCCGCTGAACGCCGCATTACTAATACTTGATATATAGTTGTTATTCAGAGAAATGTTTACAACGCTCAATGACGAAAAAGAGTTGTCTGGGATGGCAGTTATTGAATTGTTTCCGAGTTTGAGTGTGTGGAAATCGCCTGCAACTTGTAAGAATGTAGGTATATGGCTCAGTTGACGATCCTCGCAATCAATAACGCCTGGGGTACACGTGCATGGGTGCATTGCTGGACAAGGGATGTCGGCCCTGGTGGCAACGCACATCCATCCGACAAAGTAGAAACATATCTGTGTTAAAATTGTTAAAGTGTTTTATTAGAGTAAGGATCGAATAAAACTAGAAAACCTGCGTGCGGTGTCCGTGGTCAGGAGGTTAGAGTGGCTAACTCTTCAGCCCCTCAATGCATGTGTTCGAGTCCCGGTCGGGCAGAGAACTTTCATATGGGGATATTTTCCAGCTTACCTGCAGTTCGCCGGTGGTTCTACCTAGACTTACGTGTGGCGTATTCCACCAACAATACTTAACTGGAGTTTTCTAACGAACCATAATTGTGCACTATAAAAAGAAGAAACAGGAGAACAATATAAACTAAAAAAAGATAAATACATACTATGCAAAATATAGAGAGTAAGTGGATCGTAGTTTGAAATAAGATTATAATGTTATTTTGTTATTCAAAGTTATGACGACGAAGAGATATTGAAGCTGGAAGAAATTTTACCTGAATAAAACTGATGAACGGGACTAAAAAGGTTCGAGTCCCTGTCAGGGAGAGAACTTTCTTGTGGTGGGAAGCCAGCTAACTTTTGCTGTGCCGTCGGTGCTACCTAGACATAAATCTGGGGTCTTCACCTCCACCAAAATATTAGTTGGACGTCGCATACACGACATGTATCGCCTCAATTGTGATGTTATGAAAACAAAAATAAACAGAAAGTAGAAAAGGATAAAGATTGTAGTAGCGGCAGTATTAGGAGGACGAAAGGGGAGAAAAGGAGAAAAAGGACGATCACAATGCGATTAATAAGGGACAGAAGAGGTTTATATAATCGGTTACATACGAGTAGGACCAACAATAGTAGTTAAAGTTGTCAGAGCAGGTGGTGGAGGCGGTTAATAAGGTAAAAATGCAGTTAAAAGTTTAAAGGAAGGAAAAATAAGAAGTAGAAGGTGAAAAGGACAATAAGAAGAAAACTGAAAAATAATGCGAATAAGAATGTGAAGACAAAAGTGAACAAAGAGTACAGGAGATAAGGAACAACAATAAGTAGTAGAAGTATCAAAAGAAGGCGACAGAAAAAAAAAACAGAAAAAAAAGAAAGAAAAGAAGTAGTCGTATAAATAGGCGTAGAAGCAGTAGCAGCAGCAACTATTAGTAGTAGCTGCCTAATTATTATTATTATTATCATCATTAATATAAATATAAGTAGTAATAGTAGTAGTAGTAGTGTTGCAGTAGTAGTAACTGCTGTATTATTATTATTATTATCAATATTATTATTATCATTATTTTTAATATAATAATTAGTAGTAGTAGAAGAAGAAGAAGTAGTAGTAGTAGTAGTAGAAGTAGTAGTAGTAGTAGTAGTAGTAGTAGTAGTAGTAGTAGTAGTAGTAGTAGCAGTAGTAGTGGGGTTAGTTTTCTGTATTCATTAGCGGTAATGCTTTGCAAAGGATGTGTATGTAAACAGTACAATTTTCAGACGTACCTTTAGAATGGAGTTCATCATGTTTGCGACTGGTGCCGACACCAATTCAGGAAGGCATGCCAGGAGACAAAGATTTGTTGCCTTGCAATTGATAAGAAAAGTTGGCCAGCCTTGATGGCCTTTTGGAACACGGTGACGTATACGGCACTCGCATTTTATAGATATGCATATTCAACTTTCAAAGTGCTCATGACGAATAAAACAAAAATTGTGACTGTTTAAACGATCGAAAGAAAGCTGTTGTATATGATGAATCGTGCAAACTTATCAAGAACACGCATTGGCAGCATATTTATAAATGTTATTTGATAATATGATGCAGCGTTTTTACTAAAGCATTTTTTCTCTATTTTATTATTTGTTTGTTTTTTTCACATATATATGTTTATTATTTCATTTAAAAGATCGATACACAAAATACTTAATGGCAGCAGTAATAAACAATTTAATGAAGAGTAATAAATAATTAAATAAAGAGTAGTCAGTAATTAAACATAATTGTTAACATAACCAGTGCAACATGATGGAGTATGTCAAAAAGAAATTTCTCAACCCTTGTTTAAACATAACTCTTGTACTGCTGTCTTTATAACAAATACCTGATTTCGGAATTAATAAGAGACATTTAGCCTGTCAGATGACGTACTGAATTTCACTTATTCTGCCGGGTTCGATTCACTCCGCAGCTGGCTACTCATTGTTACGTCTATCAGTATAAATATAATATTTAATATTCGGTGCGTTCTTTGCCAACCAATTAGAATCGCCAGCTTATATCTCCCTATCCCTGACCTCTTGGGTTCGAGTCCTAGTTTGGGACACTAACACTTATGTGGGAACATTTTTCCAGCTGACTGGTGCGTCGATGGTTCTTAGCATTTGTCTGTGATTAACTCCTTGAATAGAAGATGCACCTTGTTATAACTGCTTCTAATGGACGGTTTGATAAGCTATTTAAATTAAATTAAACATTAATTTAATAACATATCTAAACATTTCCAGTAGACTTGTAGGTGGTGATTTTGTTCTTTATACTTTAAGATCTCAAACATTAGGTAAGAATATAAGCTGGCATGACATTTGATATGTCTTAGCCACATTTGCTGCACGGCTTCCATACGTCGCTGTACATCTAAAAGGTATAATTTCAACTGTAACATTAGAAATTCCCCAGTTGAATTACGTAAAATGGCTTCATTTTGCTGATATGAAACTGATGACCCGGGTTTGTGTCATGACTTAAAGGCTGTATAGTTTACCTTTATCAAATTTATGTAACAATTTGTTACTTCTGTTTAGGAAAACTTTCGACATACTTTATTCATAACTTAATACATTAGACTAAGTGAATGCGATTCTGGATATTTCCTCAATTGCTAGACAGTTCAAATTGTAAAACACATCGCTCGAAATATTAATTCTTTCCAAATCTATAAATAACTACGATGCTGATTTCTGCTAAAAATAGATATCGACGTCAGGGGTGATTACCCAGGATGATGATATAACGATATCTCAAAGTAAATGGTCACGTGGTTTTCTTAGTTTAAAAATAGCTAACCGTGCAACGTGGCTAAGATAAGAAATGTTGTTTGTAATGACTAGTGTGGTGTTATTCTCCATTTTTCGTATATATGTTAACATCAATAAACAGCATTCCGCGAAATCTTATCAAGTAATAATAAATATTAACGTTTTTTTAGAGAAACACAATCTGGTTCAAACTGTCGGATACCACATTTTTAGGCCTGTTGATGAACACAAGATGTAATCGTTTATACTCCTTATCCAGTATAATTAAAGTGGTGGACACAACAGCAGCCCAAACTATTACTTTCTAATTGGGTGAATTGTCGGTTAGTTTGAGTTATTTTTATTATAAAAGTCAACTTTCTGTTCATATTGACTAATTCATTCTACCCGACCGGACAAGGTAGCGTAATCGGTAGAGTGTCGGCCCCAGGAACGGGATGCCCCGGGTCAGATCCATGGCCGAGACATACCAAAGTCGTTAAAAATGGTAGTGGTATAACTCCCTTGGTAACGCTCAAGCAAATATAAGGGTAGTTCCACGACTGGTTGGCCTAATGTCAGGATAATGTGACTGGGTTTGGTATCATGTCATGTGTTCACGGCATGCTTTACACAGTGGAGGCATCACTATTTCTGCTTAAAGTGGGCACCGTCTCCAGATAACTAAAATACTTTTGGTGGGACGATAAACCCAATTAACATAACAGTCTACAAGAAGAGTCTACATGTATGAGGTCTTCAGTGGTAAAATATACAATACATGTATCTTTATTTTATCAATATGTTTATTAATATGTACTTTTGTTATCATCTTTAGTGTGAATGTTTTGTAGTCAATACATTTTTCGTGTTTTACTTATTCTCACGCCCTACGATGTTGACACCGTAATCTTCCTGAGTAAATAGTGTATAGCCAATAAACACGTTGAAAGTATAACACCACGCCTTTATAACAATTCATTTTCGAAACTTAAAACTTGTGTTGAATCGTAAAATGTGATTATTTCTAAAAAAAGGAGTTTTTTATTACATTGGTTATAGAAAATATTTTGTTTTATTGGTTAACTTTTTTTACACATTTTATATTAATTTAATCACAGATGTAACTGATATTCTGTTAGAGACAAAATTCGACACATTGTTAAACTGCATGTATTGAAAAGGTGAACTCCTAAAGAAAAACAACAAAACAATGAGCAGGAAATTTTGTTTATATTTTGTTTATTTTACTTTTTTGCTACATACTTGAATACAACCATTGCTGTAAAATATTTCAAAGTCACATTCGTTCGGAAAGGCATGCTTACATTTACAATTTACAACAACTACAGAAACTTCAGCATGTCCAACATTGAATAATATGCAATGACTGTTTTAAAGCACTGAGCGACTTTGTCAAGGTCAACTTACTTATTATTTATTTGTTTATAAATTGTCAACTTTGTACCGAGTATTGGAATGAATTATGGCCCATTATCACTTGATTTTGTATGAACAATTGTTCTTCAAAAGATTGTGTTGCCTCGAAGCTGGGAGAATCAAACGCGTTGCGATGTTTTTACTAGGTTCTAAGGGTCTTTAGCTCCACGACCTAGTAATACATATTTTACATGTCCTGTTCTTACGCAAATTTGTGACCAAGTCGCTTTAAGGTTATTGAAAACAGAAACCTCTACCTACAGCCAACATTAGGATTGTAGTTAGGGCAGTTTGGAATGTGTTCTTGGAGATAATCTTGAATAGAAGCTATGATGGTTTCACAGGATCCTGTGATGTCAAGGTTATGGTTGCATTTGTCAGTGAACACCTTCAACCAGACAATCTCGCAGGTACACTCGATGGCGTTGTCAGGAAGCTTTAATGTATGCAGTGACCGGAGAAATCTGATTGCCTCCGGCATGGTTTTGATTTTTGTATCTTGAAGGTTCAGGGTGGAGAGTAGGTTCAAATCCTTAAAGGTTTCATTGGCTATGTACTCAAGAGGGTTACCGGTGATGTCGAGGGACAACAGGTGTGTCAAGCCATCAAAATCGCTGTTCTCAAAACTGTGGATGTTGTTCTTGGCCAAGTTCAGGGTTTGTAGGTTTGTTAATTTAGACAACGCCCCAGGAACTCTTGACAAGGAGCAATTGCTAAGACTGAGGTTTCGTATCTGGGTTCCCACGGCAAGTTCAACCGAAGCGTCGCTAACGAAGGCCAATCGGTTCGAATCTAAGACCAACGTTTCGACATGTGTCAGGTATCTCAAAAGCGATGGGAAGACAGTCAGGCCGTCATCAACAAGAGATACTGTCCTGAGATGTATAAGAAGTGGAGTGCTGCCGAAAGAGGGAATCAAAACTCCAGAGTCACCGAGGTCGTGATTATGGTCAAAGTACAGCGTTTCCAGATAGCGCAAATTAGCAAGGGCCAAAGGTAGGGCAATAAGCTTGGTATTTTGCATCGACAGTAAAAGCAGAGTTCCTTCGAAGCCGTGGAATGCGTCTGGCGGAAGCGTGAGAAATTCTCCCTGGGTTACATTTAAGTACTCTAACGCTTGCAGATGTCTCAGCGTTGGAGGCCATGAACGGATATCATGGCTTCCGAAATCCAGTCGCACCAGCGTATCTCCAAGGTTAAACATAACCATTTCGTTAAAACCATTTTCATTAATATGATTGAAAGCTACGTTTAGCTCTAGAAGTTTTCCAAGATTCCCTAAAGCCGATGGAAGCCATGTCAGGTTGTTATAGCTCAGATCTACAATTTGCAGTTTCGAGTCCACCGTCTGGAACGCGTTGTTATGGATGAAGTTTATCTGATTACTTCCAATGTAAAGTCTCTTAAGATTTTGGAGACTGGCAAATGCATGGTCCGGTATTGTTGTTATGAAATTGTCATGAAGACGCAGTTCTTCGTAGAAGCTGTCGGTTGTAAACTTCGGAATGCTTGACAGGTTTCTTTCCGTGCAGTCGATTATATTTGCAGTGCAGCTGCAGCCATTTGTATGGGCGTGGTTAACATCAGGGCAGGTAACCTGTGCGTGTATGAAGCCGCATAGCAACAGCAACAGTGTCGAATACAACAGCATTGTTCTGTTCTCTGGAAGTTAGATAGATATAAATTAAATGATGATGCAGCTGCTACTGCTGATAATGACAACAATGATAATAGTTATAATAATAATAATAGTAGTGGTTGTAGTAGTAGTAGTAGTAGTAGTAGTAGTAGTAGTAGTAGTAGTAGTAGTAGTAGTAGAAGTAGTAGGAGTAGTAGCAGAAGTAGTAGTAGTAGTAGTAGTAGTAGTAGTAGTAGCAGAAGTAGTAGGAGTAGAAGTTAGGAGTGAAGTAGTAGTAAGTAGTAGTAGTAGTAGTAGTAGTAGTATTGTGTCGTCGTAGTCCTCCTCCTCCTCCTCCTCCTCTCTCCTCCTCCTCCTCGTCCTCCTCCTCCCCTCCCGCCTGCCTCCTCCTCCTCTCCCCTCCCCTCCTCCTCTCCCCCCCCCGTCCCTCCTCCTCCTCCCCCTCGTTCTTCTTCTTCTTCTCGCCCTCATACCTCGCTATACTCCTAATTCCTATATTATTATCATAATAATGATTATAATAATTTATAATAATAATAAATATGATTATGATAATGAAAAGGAAGATGTATAAAAATATTGCCTGCTCAACCGGCTCACCGCGTGTCAGCTGTAAGACCTTCCCACATGAAAATGCGCTCCCGACGGGAGTCGAGCTCAAGCGATACGGGATTTAGGGGTTAAAGCTCGGCAGCTTTACCGCTCAGCCATGGTCGGCTGGACGAATCAAACAAGAGGACAACGAAAAGAGAAGCACGCTGGAGAGATGCAAGTACGTGTAGGTAAAAGGTACACAAAATAACAACAGAGAAATGTGACATAAATATGGTATTCTTTATAATAATCATTAAACAGGCTCCCTCATACAATCCCGGTTTTCTTAAAAATTATTTGACAGTGAAGTACAATATTATATTACCTGAATTGCAAAGATACCCTCTGTCGTCGCGTCTCCTTACCGTGGCAATGTGGGATTAAAGCACTGTTGATGGTTTATCTGTAGCACTGAAGCAGTGGCGGATCCAGAAAAGTTTGATGTGGTGCTGATATAAATCAAGAGCCATTCAACTTTATCGCAGTAAATATATATATATATATATATATATATATATATATATATATATATATATATATATATATATATATATATATATATATATATATATATATATATATAATATATATATATATATATATATATATATATATATATATATATATATACCCCCACAGTAAGGGACGCTATCTTCGACCTAACCGGTCAACAGACAAAATTTACTTTAAATGCTTAATTTTTTAAAGCTTACAGTTTTGTGTTTTAACAACTTTACTCTTTCAAATGGCTGATGGGGGGTGCATCCCCCATACCCCCCCCTCGGATCCACCCTTGCATTGAAGAGTTAGACATTCACGATTGGTTGTGCAAGGGCTGGAGAGTCGACTCATCGAGGTAAATTAAAGGGGCTCCTCTATGATTAGGGCAGATTATTTTTAAAAAGAAATACATCAAAACTTTACATATAAAGTTAAAATGTATGTACTATTTGATAGAAAGGGAAACAATATAAAAACCGTATTATGGCTATCATTGTTGAAGAAGCCCCTGTGGTATTGAGGAGGAAAATGTCACCTTACAGAAAGTAAGACCTTACAAGCGCTCGTTGGGTCACATTAAAGACACAAACACTTATATGTTAGGTGTCTTTTTCTAATCTGACGTCAGGTACGTCGTTGATTCAACTATTTTAAACAATCTCTCTCTCTCTCTCTCTCTCTCTCTCTCTCTCTCTCTCTCTCTCTCTCTCTCTCTCTCTCTCTCTCACACACACCATTTAAAACCATACTTTCATTGGCACAGACACATTGTTCTTACAGTTTTGGATGGTCTGTGGTTAAAGCCAATACTAGAAAACTTAATTGTCGATATATTTAGGGAGTTGTAAATATTCCGGCCAGTAAAATACGAAAGCAAAAGCAAAAATATGTAACAAAAGAGAAATAAAAAACTGTTGTGTTTGAACCTTCTAATGTGACATTGTAATGATGACCCCACTGACAGAACATTTTGGTGGGATGGGGTGGTGGGTGGTTCGTATGAATCAAGATCCATTCAACTTTCTTGCAGTAAATATTAGATACATATATACACGTTAAGGGACCCTAAGTTCGACCTAAGCAGTCGAAAGACAAAATTTTAAATATAAGTATTTTTAAGCTTAAATATATGTGTTTTTACAACTCTATATTCTTTCACCTGGTTGGTGGGGAGGGGGGTGCATCCGCCACCCCCCCCCCCTCCCAACTCCACGGATCCATTCCTGAACACTGACCTAGGTTTGAAGTTATGGTACCAAAGTGCATTAACTTTCATACTTCCGCGTGCGGAACCATTTAATTAAAATATTGTTTTATTGTCAGAATTATGAAACAACACGAATTCCTGTTTAAAAGATATCCCCCTTTAAAACGTAACATTGTGTCCATTATATCCAAACAGCTTGACTAAATCTAACTGACATCCATCTTCAAGTACCTGTGATAAAGATGTCATTTGTTGCTTAGGAAGAAATTTAAAGCGCATATTGCTCATGTCCCCATTCTTTGGTTGCTATTGCTTGTTTGCTTTTAATTTTTTTTTAATAAAAAAATGGAACTTTTCCATTATCAGTTGAAATTACTCACCGGTTTGGGACGGTTTAATGTACTTTGATACTTTGCTTATTGTGCGTATAAATTATTTATAGTAGTCCTTTCATGATTTTTCTCTTAAATAATCTTATATGAGCCTCCGTGGTGTGGGGATTAACATAATATTTGCATAGGACTCCGGATCGAAGGGTCTGTGTTTCGAGACCCGCACCAAGCCCGAAATATCACCCTGCTACTGATGTATACCACCTACGAACTGGTTCTACATTTATCAATAAAGTGTAGAGTCGAGATGGATATGAAAATATGTAAAGAACTTGTTTTTACAATAAATTTGTAATAAAATGGATTTTAAACTAAAGACAAACTGATACTATTTACAAAATCAGCAAATAGCATATCACTTAGAACAGGGAAGGGCATGTCGAGAGAAATTTTGAAGTTTAAGCAGAGCGTAATTACTCTGTATATCTCCTGCACCTTCCCTGCACACATGAATACTTGTGTAATCCATCGTAGTGTAAAATTTTACAAATGAGTCCTCGAAATCTTATACATGAAACATTAAAGCCGTAACGAAACAATGTAATATTAAGAAAAATAAAAATTAATATGAACCAAATGTTTGTGGTCATTTTTAACTTCTTTTTTCATGGAAATACACTTTTTTTTTTTTAAAAAAAAAGAGAGAGATCTTTTTGGGGTTCGGGCAAGCATTAATTTATAATGATTCTTGAAGTCCTCGTTTCTGTGTCCAATAGACCAGGGTACTAACTGTAACCTAAATAAGGTATTTTAATTGTTATGTTTTATTACAACATAGTTGTATCAGGACAGATCACATGTCATTAGCTTATTGGATAAATGAAGTGAACTATGGGCGCTCTAGTTATGTAGCTGGCCCCCATAGCATGGTAAAAAATCCCGTGTTGTTGTTGTTGTTGTCACGACTTTTCCTTCAAGGGCATTTTTTAACATTTTCTTGACACCGGAATGACCTGTTTTGGAACTGCCGTCCTTCCAGGTACAGCCTCATTGCCGAAGACGGCAACTCCGCTAAGGAAAGTAGATCCAGAATTGGAGATAAAACACCAGTTGAAAAATACTCGAGCAGCTACTGGCATTGACACAGCATACTATATCTTGTGCCAAATCTGGGAACCAAGTCCAAATCGACCTTATGTGTCATCTTTGGACGCACAGAAGCTCTAGAACTCCAGCTCTACGGATTAGACCATGTCATGGTTGTCTTCGACTCCCAAAGGACGACCAATAGTAACATTCACTTTTTGCTGTGGAGTAAAAAGTTTTTGTTTTGTTGTGTGCTACATCGCACCGACACACCTATAGCGATAGTGGCGACATCCATCCTATTATTGGTGGAGGAAGACCACAGACTTATGCCTTTGTAGAACCAGTGGTGCACCGCAGGTTAGCTGGAAAACTTCTCCACATGAAAGTTTTTTGCTCCGACCGGGACGTGAACCCACGCGTCAAAAGTATATTGCTTATTGTTTAAACTTTCTCTGAAAACCGCGTCACAGTCTGGGTTTGATCCTACGGCCTTCCTGAATTGAATCAGATGCTGTACAAGGTCCGGCGAAACATATCAGAACAAGAAATACTTTATTAAGAAGAAAAGGAATATATGCAAATATTCTCTCTTTTTGCCACCCACCAAAAACGTGAACGTTATTTAAAGCACCTATATCAAAATTAATAAAATTACACAAGGTTAGGATCGAGAATGGTGAGTATTGTATATTTGCATTAGACTGTATAAATAGTATTTATTGTCAAAATTACAATCTTAACATAGATATAAGACTGACAACGCCATAGGCAAGAAAGTGTTGGACGTTACATTTGTATTTGAGATATTTGGTCATAATTTTGTATTCTACAGTAATTGATGCTTTACGGAATGTATAAAAGTGTGTACATGTACGAGTGTCTCCGAATCTTGTTGCTTTCGGCCTAGTGAAACTGTTCTCTTTGATTAAAATACCCACCTCAACGCATTTGCGATAGCACAAGTATTAAAAAAAGAAACTCTTTTCTGAGAGCATACGCCATTAACTGCGTACTAGCTTTTCTTCGATCCATTCTCCGTCACGTGCTTAGGTTTTGTAATTTCGTTGTTGTTTTTTTGGAGAGGAAAAGACACGCCCACATCATCTAAGGTAAAATCACAGATCCAGCCCTTGCCTGCTCTTATGATGAACACTTTTATAGATATCTTATCCTAGGGATGCGTTTAATCATAAATCTTAAGATCGTTTTTCGTTCTTTATAAAGGTTTTCCTTGTTAACAGCGTTTCATTAATATTTCGGAAATCGCTCTCAGAGCGAAATCACTCTTAAATCTTAAAAGTGCTGTTGATCGATTTTCACACTTACGAAAATTTGTTGAAACGCACTTAAGAGTGATCGTAAGGCCGAAATTTAAGAACTTTTGTCAGTCGATCTTAAGATTTATGGTGAAACACACCTATAGTTTTTTTATTGAATGTTTGCTCCTGTTATCTTTTTCTATCTTTGTTTTCATTATACTACCAGGTACAAAGTGTCTGGGGATTATCTTTATATTGGAGTCACCTAGGCCGGTAGGTAAGACAAAATTTGTCCGCACTACTTCATGAAACTTTGCTGGGCTGGCAAGTACGCAGCCTATATGCGCATTTTGTAGTCACGTCACGTTCGTTTTATTTTTTTTACTGAGTTATGGCCTCTTTGATATCTAGTTTTAAAGTAACTGTTGCAAAACATTATCTGAGGGTATTTATTTTCTTCGATGATAGTTTTATCAACTTGAAGAGCTTAAAATGTTTGACTGAAAAAAAATCGGGGGGTTGTAGAGGCTGTGATTCCAAGCTAAATCAACGTTATATTGCCCTTTCTGCGCCCCTGAGAGTGGCAGTGGAAAAAACAACAACATCTATTATGTTTAATAGAGGGGTCAGTTTAGTATTCATCTTAAATTTGCTTAATAAGGAAATGTCCTTGGCAGAGAGTCAGTCTAAATTGTGAAAATGGGCTTTACTAAAGCCCGCACGATTATTGTGATGACGTTCTTCGTTCAATCCGCATGCTTACTATTTTGTATATTTTGTTCAAAGTATGATGATGATGATGATGATGATTATTATTATTATTAATTTTATTTTACTACTACTACTAATAATAATCATCATCATCATCCTTTAAATGCATTATCTGTATTGAACGAGTATATTCAAGGTTGCTTATATTCATTTGTAGACAAAATTGATAATAAACATTACCATATGTATATATATATGCCTTATATGGTAATGTTTATTATCAATTATGTCTCCAAATGAATATTAGCAACATTGAATATATTTCCAAAAATCAAAATATATAATTGACATATAAGCTCGATACAATTTGCTCGAAAGACTTGAAACTTGAAAAGCGACGCCAGTAATCGGTGAAGGCATAGAATAGGTAAACATGTCTGCGATTAGCTTAACTATCTTTCCGGATTTAAATTTGTCAGTTTCTAGATGTCTTAATTCTGTAATACTGATTAGCCGGGCGTCTAAAAATTTAGATTAGAATCCTTTCTCTTTTGTTTGCAAACTTTCTGTTGTTTTTTATTGAATTATTGTGTTTTATGTGTTTTAAGTTCTGGAAGATATTGAAATAGTCTGCAACAAAAGTTAGTGATTTAAATATAGTTTGCCCTTTCTATGCGCCTGCCTGGCCTTGTTTTATTAAAAATTGTTTAGAAATACCTTAATAAAACTGAAATCAAATAACAAACTAACCATTAAAATGTGTAAATGTTCAAGTAAAATTTATTTATATAATTAAAGGCGTTTGGCGGTGAATTGCCATAGAAACTAATGACTAATTTTCAGGTAAATACGTGTATGGGATACATGTACATACGTTGGTTTAACATTATTCATGGGGCGCCCGTGGCGAAGTGGTAAAGTAACCGACTTGTAACTCCTCTTACTGCTTAGTCCCCCACCGCGTGGGTTCGAGTCCCGTTTTGGGCGAAAGACTTAATGTGGGAAGGTTTCTTAGTTCTACCCTGACATTTATCTGGGGTCTTTCTCCACTAAAATGGCTGGACGTCGCTATAATGATCATAATAAGTCGCTACGATGTAAATAACAGCAGCAACAACAACATAAAGAAAGTTATGAAGAAATCTTAACATCGATAAAATGTACACATTTTGTAAGTGTTTATTAATTACCCTTTACGGAGGCAAAGACCCCCTATCTTCATCTGAAATATATGAGATTTGCATCTATTTAACAAGAAACGATTCTGTAACATTTAAGTTTTGTGTTTGTTTATTTGTTTATTTGTTTGCTCATAGGGTTTATCTCTCATCAACAGTATTTCAGTTATCTGGAGACGGTAGGGTGTATAGCCAGCCGTGAACACCTGGCATGATACCACACCCAGTCACATTATCCTGACACCAAGCCAACCAATTGTGGAACTTCATTTATATTTTCTTGAGGGTTAGTAAGGGTGCTATACCACTACCATTTTAACGACCTTGGCACGTCGAGGCCCGGGATCGAACCGGGGCCTCCCGTACCTTGCAGCCGACACTCTACCAATCGCGCTACCAGATCCGGCTCAAATTGAGTGACAAAATAGAAAGACAACACAGTATTAAAACAGCTTTATTAATAAACATCTATTGTACAAGGCATGCATGACATTTATGTATGTTACTCAATATTATCAGTACAACAAGCGAAAAACAAGTCTAATAGTAAAAATGTATATTAAAATGGTGTTCTTTATTTGTTCCAACAATATCTTTTCTTTTTCAAATTTATTGCATTATACATTTTCGTTGTTGTTGATTTAGAAAGATATATTCTTTTAAATAATCATACACGCTTTCGATTGCCCACTGACAGGGTAGAACCAGGACCCATAAAGTTAACACCTGGGACAATGTGCGGTTAATAACCCAAAGGATTAGCATTTCGTAATCGGTGTGGGGTTCGAATCGGCTACACGCCAATCTGGAGTGAATTGTTTTAAAGCTCAAGACCACAGACGATTTTGTTAATTTTTTTTTAAGTTATTAATTCCATTTGGCACATGATATGGGACATGTAGTTGGAATCTGGTTCAGGGTATAGTCCTGTATCGCCATGGTAATTGTATAGCATTCTCCCACAATACGGAGATGTCTGTCAGAGTTGCCCATATGGCAGTAGAGCCAACTCAGATCGCAGTTACATTCGATATACGGGTCAGGTTCCCGCGAAACGTCAAGCAGTTGCAAGCTAGGAATATTCTGCAGAGCTTCTGGAACGAGATATATTTCGTTGTTTCGCATGTACATCTGTTGGATGTGACCTAGGTCGTGAAATGTGCTCTTCGAAACGTACAGGAGCTTGTTGTCAGAAACATCGAGAGTCTGCAGAAAGAACAATCTTTGTAGGTCGTTTTTCTCAATGCTGGTGATTTGGTTGTGCGAGAAGTCAAGGTGTAACAGATGCGGCAACCGGGAAAGGGCGCCGGGGATCCGGTCCAAGCCGCAGCTCTGTAGATTGAGTGTAGTCAGGTTACTGACGACGTTGGTGATGGCCTGGTCACTGATGAACTGGAGAAGGTTTCGGGCCAGACTGAGATTTTGAAGGTTAGGAAGTGTCAGCAAGACTGACGGTATGGTTGTGAGACTGTTGTTTTCGAGACTCAACGTTTCTAGAGTACTGGTAAACCCAGCGAATGCGGGAATCAAGATGCCAGCATCGGCGACACGGATATTGTTGTCAAAGTGAAACTCCCTGACACTTTTGAGGTCTTGCAGCGCGATCGGTACGGAAATAAGCTGCGTGTTTTGGATCCATAGCTCTTGCAGCATCCATTCGAAGCCATGAAACGCTGTGCGATTGATTTGCGTCATGCTGCCTCCAAGAAATTTAAGCTTCTTCATGCCTTGCAAATGGTGCAGTGTAGAAGGCCATTCAGACAAGGTAGGGTCGCCGAAGCTGAATTCACTAATGTAGTCCCCCACACTTCGCATGACTTCCGTAGTAAATTTGTTCGCAGTAATCGGATTCCCGTGAAGATACAATGAAGTGAGATTGTTCAATTTCGAGATGGCAAAGGGCGTTTGATTGAGATTATTATTGCTTAGATCGAGATACGTCAGTGTGTTTTCTAATCGGACAAACGCTTCATTGTCGATGTACCTGATGTTGTTGTTTTCAAGCCAAATCTCACTGACATTGATGTTGACGAAGGCATTTGGTCCGAGAGATGTTATAAAATTTCCTCCAAGTTTAAGATGTTTGAACAAGTAGCCGCTGCCTGGTGATTTAAATGGGGGAATCGTTGTAAATCCACCATTGGAACAGTCGACTTCGCGGTCCGAGCAATGACATCTAGGATCAACGACCGGACAGTCTCGGTCCTTTTCGTAGGCCGCTTGTCCGAAGCCAGACGACAACAAAACGATGAGGAAGCCAAACCTTAACTGCTTCTGAAACGAAATGCAAGTGCAATTTTGGAAAAGTCACTTACTTAAATAAATTATGAAAATACCCTATGAAAATATATTAAATTTAAACATGCAGTAAGCGGAAGTAAACTGAAGTAAGTTGAATGTAAAAGTGCTAAGAAAACACTAGAACAAGATAAAATTGAGAGCGGGAGAGAGAGAGAGAGAGAGAGAGAGAGAGAGAGAGAGAGAGAGAGAGAGAGAGAGAGAGAGAGAGAGAGAAATAGAGATAGACAGAGACAGACAGAGAGAAAGAGAGAGATAGTTCAGTCAGACAGACAGACAGACAGACAGACAGACAGACAGACACATAGACAGACAGACAGACAGACAGACAGACAGACTGACAGACAGACAGGCAGACAGACAGACAGACAGACACATAGACAGACAGACAGACAGACAGACAGACACATAGACAGACAGACAGACAGACAGACAGACAGACAGACAGACAGACAGACAGACAGACATAGACATAGAAGAAGAGAGAGACACCCACATACAGAAACACAGAGAGACACTGAGAGGCCAACATTTTACGCCTTGGAATAGATTTTCTTTATATAATAAAAATTAAGAAATTCGTTCTCAAAATGAATAGAAATATAATTTTCCCTGTTATGTACGTTGCTCTACATATAACCTTCAGACAGTTGTTCCGCAATTTATGGACTAATGGACACGTTAATACAGCATGGTGATTTTATATTATCTCGTCGTCATTAGATATTTTCACATTTTATGTATACAAAAGTAACTTATACAAACATCGTTACTATGGCATCAAATGTGTAAAATAGCTAAAACAGTGTGTATAGAAGCATCATACAAGGCCGTCGCTGTAACAGTACGATACAAGAATTATCCGTGGTCTTCGTTTAAACAGGCGGATAGAGGCTTTATCCGAGACATACGCTACAAGAGACAGATCCATTAATAGAGGGATAGAAGCATTATCCGAGGACGTCGCTATAACAAAGCGATAGAAGCCGTCACAAAAACAGTGAGAAAGAAGCATTATCAGAGGACGACATTGTAACAGTGTAATAGAAGCATTATCCGAGACCGTCGCTATAACAGTGTGATAGAAGCAGTATACGAAACCATCGCTATAACAGTTTGATAGAAGCATTATCCGAGGTCGTCGCTATAACAAAGAGAAAGAAGCATTATCCGAGGCCGTCGCTATAACAGTGTGATAGAAGCCTTATCCGAGACCGTCACAAAAACAATCAGAAAGAAGCATTATCCGAGGCCGTCGCTATAACAGTGTGATAGAAGCGTTATCCGAGACCGTCACAAAAACAATGAGAATGAAGTATTAATTGAGGCCGACGCTATAGCCGTGAGATAAAAGCATTATCCGAGGCCGACGCTATAACAGTGAGATAGAAGCATTATCCGAGGCCGTCGCTATAACAAAGCGATAGAAGCATTATCCAAGACCGTCGCTATAACAGTGTGATAGAAGCATTATCCGATACCGTTACCACAGCAATGAGAAAGGAGCATTATTCGAGGCCAACGCTATAAAAGAGGGTTAGACGCATTATCCGAGGCCGTTGCTATAACAGTGTGATAGAAGCGTTATCCATGGCCGACTCTATAAACAGTGTGATAGAAGCATTATCCATGGCCGACACTATAGCAGTATGATAGAAGAATTATCCGAGGATGTCGCTATAAAAGTGTGATAGAAGCATTATTCGAGGCCTTCCCTATAACGATGTGATAGAAACATTATCCGCGACCGTCACAAAAACAATGAGAATGAAGCATTATTCGAGGCCGACGCTATAACAGTGAGATAGAATCATTATCCGAGGCCGTCGCTATAACAAAGGGATAAAAGCATTATCCGAGGCCGTCACAAAACAATCAGAAAGAAGCATTATTCGAGCCCGTCGCTATAACACTGAGATATAAGCATTATCCGAGACCGTTACCACAACAATGACAAAGAAGCATTATCCGAGGCCGTCGCTATAACAGTGTGATCGAAGCACTATCCGAGGCCGACGCTATAACAGTGTCATAGAAACATTATCCGAGGACGTCACTATAACAGTGTGATAGAAGCATTATCCGAGGCCGTTACAAAACAGTGAGAAAAAGGCATTAATTGAGGCCGACGCTAAAGCCGTGAGATAGAAGCATTTTCTGAGGCCGTTACTATAACAGTGAGATAGAAGCATTATCCGAGGCCGTCGATATAACAAAGCGATAGAAGCATTATCTGAGGCCGTCACAAAAACAGAGAGAAAGAAGCATTATCCGAGGCCGTCGCTATAACAGCGTGTTAGAAGCATTATCCGAGGCCGATGCTATGACAGTGTGATAGAAGCATTATCCGAGAACCTCGCTATAACAGTGTGATAGAAGCATTGTCCAAGGCCGTCGCTATAACAGTGTGATAGAAGCATTATCCGAGGCCGTCGCTATAACAGCGTGATAGAAGCATTATCCGAGGCCGATGCTATGACAGTGTGATAGAACCATTATCCAAGACCCTCGCCATAACAGTGTGATAGAAGCATTATCCGATACCGTTACCACAACAATCAGAAAGAAACATTATTCGTGGCCGACGCTATAAAAAAGGGATAGAAGCATTATCCGAGGCCGTCGCTATAACAGTGTGATAGAAGCGTTATCCATGGCCGACTCTATAAACAGTGTGATAGAAGCATTATCCATGGCCGACTCTATAGCAGTATGATAGAAGAATTATCCGAGGATGTCGCTATAAAAGTGTGATAGAAGCATTATTCGAGACCTTCCCTATAACGATGTGATAGAAACATTATCCGCGACCGTCACAAAAACAATGAGAATGAAGCATTATTCGAGGCCGACGCTATAACAGTGAGATAGAATCATTATCCGAGGCCGTCGCTATAACAAAGGGATAAAAGCATTATCCGAGGCCGTCACAAAACAATCAGAAAGAAGCATTATTCGAGCCCGTCGCTATAACAGTGAGATAGAAGCATTATCCGAGACCGTTACCACAACAATGACAAAGAAGCATTATCCGAGGCCGTCGCTATAACAGTGTGATCGAAGCACTATCCGAGGCCGACGCTATAACAGTGTCATAGAAACATTATCCGAGGACGTCACTATAACAGTGTGATAGAAGCATTATCCGAGGCCGTTACAAAACAGTGAGAAAAAGGCATTAATTGAGGCCGACGCTAAAGCCGTGAGATAGAAGCATTTTCTGAGGCCGTTACTATAACAGTGAGATAGAAGCATTATCCGAGGCCGTCTATATAACAAAGCGATAGAAGCATTATCTGAGGCCGTCACAAAAACAGATAGAAAGAAGCATTATCCGAGGCCGTCGCTATAACAGCGTGATAGAAGCATTATCCGAGGCCGATGCTATGACAGTGTGATAGAAGCATTATCCGAGAACCTCGCTATAACAGTGTGATAGAAGCATTATTCAAGGCCGTCGCTATAACAGTGTGATAGAAGCATTATCCGAGGCCGTCGCTATAAAAGCGTGATAGAAGCATTATCCGAGGCCGATGCTATGACAGTGTGATAGAACCATTATCCGAGACCCTCGCTATAACAGTGTGATAGAAGCATTATCCGATACCGTTACCACAACAATGAGAAAGAAGCATTATTCGCGGCCGACGCTATAAAAGAGGGATAGAAGCATTATCCGAGGCCGTCGCTATAACAGTATGATAGAAGCATTATCCATGGCCGACTCTATAACAGTGTGATAGAAGCATTATCCATGGCCGACTCTATAGCAGTGTGATAGAAGCATTATCCGAGGACGTCGCTATAAAAGTGTGATAGAAGCATTATCCGAGGCCGTCACAAAAACAGTAAGAAAGAAGCATTAGCCGAGGCCTTCGCTATAACAAAGGGATAGAAGCATTATTCTAGGCCGTCCCTATAACGATGTGATAGAAACATTATCCGCGACCGTCACAAAAACAATGAGAATGAAGCATTATTCGAGGCCGACGCTATAACAGTGAGATAGAATCATTTTATCCGAGGCCGTCGCTATAACAAAGGGATAGAAACATTATCCGCGACCGTCACAAAAACAGTGAGATAGAATCATTATCCGAGGCCGTCGCTATAACAATGGGATAAAAGCATTATCCGAGGCCGTCACAAAAAACAATCAGAAAGAAGCATTATTCGAGCCCGTCGCTATAACAGTGAGATATAAGCATTATCCGAGGCCGTCGCTATAACAGTGAGATATATGCATTTTTGGAAGCCGTCGCTATAAAAAAAGGCGATAGTATTTATCCGAGGCCATCGCTATAACACTACTGTAGAAGCATTTTCTGAGACATGCGCTATAACTGCGAGATAGACGCTTTATTTGAGACCGTCGCTATAACAGTGCGATAGAATCATTTGCTGAGGTATGAGCTATAATAATGAGACCGACGCAATATTCTAGGCCGTCGCTTTTATATAGCAATAGAAGCATTATTAGATGCCGTCGCTATAATAAAGCAAAAGAAGAATTATCCGAAATCGTCGCTTAAACAGGCGATAGAAGTATAATCCGAGGTCGTCGGTGAAACAGAGAGAAAGAAGCATTGTCCGAGGCCGTCGTTTAAACAGTGCGAAAGACTCTTTTCCGAGTCCATCGCTTAAGCAGTGCGATAGAAATATTATCCGAGGCCGTCTCTAGAACAGTGTGATAGAAGCATTATTAGTATTACCTACGTGTATGTCCTATTTAAAATCGCAACGTTGGTTATAACCGTAAAATCTAATTTTTGCTTGGATCCATTCTCCACTAGAAAAAAATAACGACACCAATAATAATTGGTGAGATTTAGCTAGGCATCAACATATTAACCGTCTGCCTTAGTATGTGTTGTTATTTATTTCAAACAGTTCCTCTTGTATTCGTAAAAAGTGTACTTACCGAAATCCACATGATTGTCCAGCAGTTGTCTGTAAAAGAAAATATTAAATGTTTAGAAAAATAAACTAAGTGTCATTGTTTAAATGTAAAAATGCAATGACGTTGCTTGTGCATAGGTTTTCGAAGAGGGAAAATGAAGAGAAGTAGCCAGGTCTAGAAGAAAAGTTGTAAGTTCAAAATCTTCTGACAGGCGTGTAGCTACATGCTTTGTACACTCAGGGACACAACTGATTACACGTGACTTTGTCATTTTTTTACAATGATCTCGATGGATTTCCATGTAATTTGTTATTATAATGAATGGGTCTAAACTTTTACTCATCACAAACTTAACAATAGCTGCCATTCAAGATTGCAAGTACTTGTTGGTATGCTGTAAGCTTGATAGCTCTTGCACTCAAAGCTTCAACATGAGAAGTGCATGCACCATTTTTAAAGATCTACTAGGGCCTTTATTCTCATAAAGTCTTATCTGGAACTATAAAAATTGATAATATCAGCGAGAATTATTATTGAAAGACAAATGTTTAAATCCAATACGCTCTTGTTTTTTAATATATAAGCGCAATTGCATTTAAGAGCTAAACGTCAAATAGTATGTAAAAGCACATACATTTTCAAAGTTGAATCAGGCCACATTTTCCCCAAAATCCTGCCTGATACATTTTAACTTACTCGGTAGGTCTTATTTACTCACATCTAATTGAGATATAAGCTCGACAGAACTTGCTCGAAAGACTTGAGACTTGAAAAGCGACGCCAATAATCGCTGAAGGCATAGAATAGGTAAACCTGTCTGAGATTAGCTGAACTATCTTTCCGGATTTAAAGTTGTCAATTTCTAGAAGTCTTAATTCTGTAATTACTGATTAGCCGTGCATCCAAAGGTTTAGATTAGAATCCTTTCTCTTTTGTTTGCACACTTACTGTTGCTTTTTATTGAATTATTGTGTTTTATGTGTATTTGGAAATTTGGAAGATATTGAGATAGTCTGCAACAAAAGTTACTGATTTAAATATAGTTTGCCATTGCTACGCGCTTACCAGTCCTTTTTTGTTAAAAAAAGTTTAAACATTACAGCTAAATAAACATCAGTTATATCTGCTTACCTGCGAAAACTTTCTTTTCTTCACACCCAAAATACTGTGGTTTATGGAGCGTCTTTCGGCCGGTCCAGGAAGTTTGAAATGTCGTCTGCGGCAGGGGTGACAAGTTGACAAGTACCCGGGCCGCTTTATCTGCCCGCCTGGTGGCGCAACGACCAACTTAAATGTTATCTGGTGGGGTGGGTGGGGTAGATGAAATTTAATAAGAAACCCGGGAATGTGTGGGATCATTAGGGCAGTTGATGCAAAGTATTTGTTTCTGATGCATTGCTTTGCAAACAACAAGGCCACATGTGTAACAAATAACAAATGTACAGTAGTTGAAAAAATATACACGTTCCAAAATCTCCACATCAGCTATCAGGCGGCTGTACAATCTTACATGAAAAGGCCGTCAGATATTCGGTCGTTCGCACCTGTAATCGGAGACACTTCTTAAATACCGCTGGACAACACTCCCCCCCCCCCCCCCCCACCCCCTACAAAATCCCTAGGTTGAAAGAATCCCCTTACAATCGCTCCCACCCCCGCCCCAATTAATTTTACAATGCGGACATAATCCCTCCCGATCACGCCCCCATCCACCGCCCCTTTAAAAGAGATTTAGTTTTGTAATGCAACATTTTTCTTAGTTTTTTAATTGAAACATAATCACAGGTTTTCATTTATTTGCAAGTCCAGGTTTGAGAGGGATTCTGTTTGCCTTGGAAAATTCACAGAAGGATTATGTTCACCTATATCAAAATGACCGGAACGGATTTCGTTCTTGGGGTGGGGGGTTGGCGGCGGAAGGGGAGATTTTGTCCTACAACAACCGCTTCCATTTCTCTGGCGGCTTTGAAAACTTACGTCGGTCAGAAATTCCTATCGACATCAGTAAGGGGACAGTTCGACTTATCGTACAGATCTGAAACATGGTTTGTTTTTTACTCCTCTTGCCTTTTTTTTTTCATTTTACTTCCTTTCACTGGAAAGGAGTTTGCAAATAAAATGTATTATAACCGTCAGCATTTTCGCGGAGGAAGGGGCACAACTATGTATGGACTGCAGATAACGAATTGAAAGTTATAGAACGTTTTACTTGTATGACGTCTGCAGTTGTAGTTTTAGTTTATTTATTTCCATATTTCCATTGAAATATTTGTGGTAGTTTTGTTGTTGTTGTTGTTGTTTTTAGTTTATTACATGTTTATTGGCCGTGCCTCTTATAGCAGACATTTTATGCGGACGATAATGTAGCAGGCACGAACAAGCAATTGCAACTGTTCTGAGAGACAGTTTTGATGGAAAAGGACCGAGTGATCCGTTTCTTAACTGTGGATCTTGCAACAATAAAGCGGAAAAAGTAGTATGCATTGATAGGTAATAACAAAAGAAGTCGATCATGCCGATGTTAACAATGCAGCAGGCTATTATTGATGTAGCAGACAACAAGGAAGGAAGCAAATCAGCAGATAGATCCCCTGCGAAGGCATTTAATCTGTATGAAGGGGGCCAGCTGTGCTCAGGGGAAAACTTCAGATTTCTTAGTCAGTCTGCGAGATCCCCAAATGGAAAATTCAAATTCCATTGGCTTAAAATGGACAAAATGACCCCAAGAGGCGCGTGCGCGCTTCAGTGAGGCTTTTAGTCTCTAGATGCATTAAATAAATAAATAAATAATATATATATATATATATATATATAGATATATATATATATATATATATATATATATATATATATATATATATATATATATATATATATATATATATATATATATATATATATATATATATATATATATATATATATATATATATATATATATATATATATATATATATATATGCTTTATTTCAGGGGTACTACTTCTCGTGTCCATTAATTTAATTTTACGCTTACCATCCCTGGAATAGTCATTTGGTAGGCGCCATGTAGTTCTATAAACAAGTGAGATGCGGCACTTTCATGCATTGAATTTCGGTCATTATTCAACTTTGGTGAATATCAGAATTAAATAAGATTTTTTTTATAATGTTGCTGCATCATCAGGGGCATGCCTGGGCTTACGCAATTACGCACGTGCGTACAGTTGCTTCCAAAAAAGAAGAAAAAGGGAAAAAAACGTCAAAAGACGAATAAAGATCGTCGGCTTATCCGGCTTAGTCGCTACCGGTTAGTTGTCTTCATTATTTAAATCCGTGTAATTTAAATGTTGTATCCGGCAGTTTGCCTACATCTTATATATGTAACATTATCTCTACATAAGAACGATTGGAATTCCGGCTTAAAATAGACATCGACGTCACAGCGGATGGCGTGTATGAACCAAAACATTAGTGGTCACATGGTTTTCTTGGTTTAACTATAGCTAACTGAACAGCGTGGCTCAGCTAGGAAATACATGTTTGTAATGACGATTGTGGCGTTATGGTTCACTTTTCCGACAGGTGTAGGACATCAATAAACATCACATGATCTGTTCATATAACAATTGTTTATTATGATGTTTAATGAAAATACCTTTGGTCCAAACTGTCGGATACCACCTTTAAGCATATTTCCAAATTCTACATTTTCTTCTACAATCCGACGTGTTTTGTCTCGTCCTGCTCTTAGACAATTCTTTGTACTGAGAGAAACCCGAAGAATACATATACGGCGTTCTACGGAAAAAAATCCGCGGGAGGACATGCCCCCGGACACCCCTTGGAATAGTGCTTATACTCAAAAGTCGCCTAGGCACGCCCCTGATCATTACCTGTCACATGAAATTATTAATGTTCCATATGAGTATAGATGATTTGTTTAATTAAACTGCATTTGTTACGACACAGTACCATGTGCAGGTAAAATGTTATGCTCTGTTCTGTTGTTTGTAATTTGCCATTATCCCATGCGTCCAAAACACAATTCGTTGCTGCATGCATGTGAGTAATGTAACCTAGCACACACAGTTTACAAAATGCTATATAATCATAACGCACTATTAGTCGCTATAAAACAATAGTAAACATGTTACTTTTTGACACTAGGTAGATAATCTCTGTATTCAGATACAAATTGTAAAATACATTCCAGAGTTATCCTTCTTATTTAGGTAAATTATTTAGGTAAATTTATTGAAATTGTGTCATTATTTATTGACCAGACCTGACCGACAGTTGCCTTATATATAAAAAAACATATACATGTAACAATATTTTTCAACGGTGTCTGGGCATTTATGCACAATTTATGCATAAACTCATACATTAATTTAAGTAAAGACGATATTGAACACTATCTATATTGTAAGAGAGTACACATTGCGAAAATAATCACTCTAAATATTCATTCTTTCCAAATCTGCAAATAAGCACGAAAGAGATCTCTGCTATATATAGATACCGACGTCAGCGCGGACTACTCTGGTGACGATATACCTTGATCCCAATAGTAAGTTGTCACATGGCATTCTTAGTTTAAAAATAGCTCTGCAGCGTGGCTCAGATAGAAAATACCCGTTTGCCATGACGAGTTGAGACTTATGCTTTAATGTTCTAGCAAACCTAAGGCATCACCGAACAGCGTTTAGCAGGACGTTTTCACGTTAAAACGACTTACATGTATTTAATTACCCGAGAAAAAATATGTTTGATTCAAACTATCGGATACCTTGTTACCACCTTAAACCCTTCAAGTGTTAACATGCCACATTATCGCGTGCAGAAAAGTCACGGACGTGCACCATAAGAAGCATCTGACGTCATAACGCCATAAAAATTAAAATGCATATCTAGAGGTCATTAATCTACACTTTGGTGATGCTGTTATAACATTTATTGTTTAGTTTCAAATTAAATGCATGCCACGTCTGAAATAAATACGACTCATAGTGTTAATTGGACATTTATTTGCATGTTAATTATAGCTTTGCACAGCAACAGCAACCCAAGTTAAACTAATTGTATATCATTTTAGTACACTTACGCATCAGCCATGTTGTTTTCTTACTAAGAAACAATCTCAGAAAAATATTGACAGGGAGTTAGTTGTGAACTCCGGCATTTTTTGTGTTGTTTGTTTATCGAGCGCATAGAAAAGGCACGGAAAGTTAATTCGCCATCTTTTATTTACATCACCAATATGAATCGCGTTCATTTTCCGATAAACAACATTGGTCACGTGTTCTTCATCTTCAATGTTTAAAGGTGGTATCCGACAGTTTGGACCAAAATATTTTTTTCTGAAATAACCAAAAAAGTAATTGTTATTTGAAAAGGCTTTGCAAAATGCTGCTTATTGGTGCTATAGATCTGTGACACATAAATAGCTATAACAGAGATAGCTATTTTTAACTAGGAAAACCACGTAAAGACTCACTTTTAAGTTTACGTTAAATCGTCATCCGGGTAATCCGCTCTGACGTCGGTATCTATTTTTAGCAGAGATCACTATCGTGTTTATTTATAGATTTGCACTGATTGAACTTTTAGAGTGTTTTAATTGCGATTTGTACTCTCTGACAATGCAGACAGTGTTCCAAACCGTTTTGCCTTATACTAAAATATGAGTTTATGGATAAATTGCGCACCAATCCACGAAAGCAGTGTTAAGATATTGTTACATTAATTTGATAAAGAAACAGTTGGATACCGCCTTTAACCTTAATTCCGGGACTTTTTTTCATTAGAACTTATCCTTTTAATGAACATTGACAGCAGCAAATAAGGTAAAAACCTAGGACGGATTCTAACCAAACACATTGACCTGTATTCATTTTGCTGAATTGCATTAGACTTGGAACATTTAAAAGTTATTTTTTTAATAATTATTTCAATTGTTTTCCATTAAATACACCCATTACATAATTTGTTTTATCATGTGCCTCTACGTGTTATCAGCCATTGTCCACTGTACTTTTACAGTGTGATATAACATTCCGTATCAGTCTATTCCTTTTGTATCTTTCTATGCAATCCGTATCAGTCTTCTAAAGCGCTTGTAAGGTCGGGTGTTTCCGCTAAATACGACTCGAGCGTTGATAATTGCAGTCGTAACAGCCAATCAGCTGATACTGTGTATATATTACACTAGTGTAAGACAATCTGATCACCTCGGCCTTTATGCTATGCAAGAGACCTCTGACATAATAAGGCGCCATCTTGGATCTACTTTGTGTGTCTTAGTTTTAATACTGGGTATTTAATGTTGACTTTTCAATTTTCCGTAAATCATATAGATTGTATTGATAAAAAAAATCGTTGTTATTGCAAGATATACTCAACTAAATGATATATATACAATTTGTTACTTTCTCGCGAACGGACACTGTTTCATAACTCAGGCGACGCACTTTGGTGTATTCTAGAGCTATGTACGAGGTGTATTTTACGAACCATACGGAAATACCCGAAGTTTTACGATTGTAGTGTAAGACAGTTTTTTGATTGATGACGTCGTCGACATCATCAATATGCAGATCGTCTCATGCCATTTTTTTTTCCACAAAGTACATGTATTCTTAAAATTACGTAAAATTGTATACTTGCGATTGAAATCATGTGATCTAAATAACCTGACTGTTGCTGTCATTTCATACAAACATTTATCGCATAATCTACTAGTAACACTCATGCGTTGTTTTAAGTAACACACTAGTTAGTTATCGTAGTGTGATATCATTAAGTATGTGTAGTGTATATGCCTTTTCCTGATCATTTTGTTGTCGTCGATTTTTGCATTTTGTTGGACAACGCCATTTTAATTAATATAAAAAGCACAACATTTAGTTATGTTATAAAGGAATATGTTCCCCTTTTTATGGAAAATGGTCGAGTAAAGAGTGAAACTATTTGTGTGCGGTACACTTGTCCAGGAATAATAATAGTAAGTTTGCCATAAGATTACCATTACTTTTCCTGAACTTAAATGTTGGTAATAAATGACATCTCGCGTCAGATCCTTTATTTTTTTATCGGCCAATTCGATTATTGACGGCGTGCTTACAACGATTTTAGTATTCAATGTAAACAGCCTATTGGCGCGATGCGCGCTCCTTTTCCTGCGTTCTTACGTCACATGGCCGATATAGTTTGGGGGTTTGTATGATTTGATGTTTTAATGTCCTGACTTTAATGACTTTAATTTTTTTTATTTTTTTGTATTTACGTTATTTTTTTATATAAAATGTAAGTCTTTATGGCTTTTTTTCTTGAAAAGTGCAATAATGACATAAACAGACATTTATTTGATAGATAGTTGCTTGCTTGTTGACACACCATCTTAAACACACCTGTTAAATGTGAATGCTGTCACGCGCTAGCAAAGATTATTGTCCTATTTTACTAACACATTCTAATAAAACTGGTTTTGGTCTAAATTTAAAACATACAATAATAATTAATATTACATTTTCATACGAATATACATAAAATAATGAAAATACAAAGAATAAATCGTAGATGTTTGACGTCCATTGGTTAATGAACAGTGATGGATGTCTTGAGCATGTTTTGAAATACTTCGGACTCAAAGATTCTTTTTGCAGCAGGACACGCTTCGTCGACCAGTCAGCAATCAACGATTTATTACTTAATTTTTTCTAGTTGTTTCAAAAAGATATACAAATCAAAGCACATATTGTCTCAGACAATTTAATGTATTTAAAAAAAGATATTAAAAATATAGCACATATTCGATAAAAAGCAACAAAAAATCAAATCAACAAGAAATGTATGCGCATTGTGCAGTATCAAAACTTGAAGAAACAGGGAACTTTTAGTTGGGCATTCTCAGACTCAATATGTTTGTTTTCGGTTTCCCTAACAAAAAGAGTAATTTGAGCTCGACTTTATGTCGTTTTTAATACTCAACCGGAGAGATTTTATACTCACCTGGACAACTTTTATACTCACCCGGAGAGCTCTTTATACTCACCTGGAGTGCTTTTTATACTCACCCGAAGAGCTATTTATACTCACCCGGAGAGCTCTTTATACTCACCGGAGAGCTTTTTATATTCACCCGGAGCGCTTTTTATACTCCCCTTGAGAGCATTTTATATTCACCCAAAAAGCTCTTTATACTCACCCGGACTGCTTTTAATACTCACCCGGAGAACTCTTTACACTGACCTGGAGAACTTTTATACTCAACCTTAACGGCTTTTTATATTTTCCCTGAGAGCTCTTTATACTCACTTAAAGAGCTCTTTGTACTCACGTGGAGAGCTTTTTATAATCACCGGGAAGCTTTTTAAACTCACCCGGAGAGCTCTTAATACTCACCTAAAGAGCTCTTTTGTACTAATCTGGAGAGCTTTTAAACCCACCCGAAAAGCTTTTTTATTGTCACCGGGAGAGCTTTTTTTACTAATCTGGAGAGCTTTTTATATTCTCTCGGCGAGCTTTTTATATCAACCGGAGAGCTTTTTATTCTCCCCCAAGAGCTTTTTATAGTCAACCGAAGAGCTCTTTATACTCACCCGGTGAGCTTTTTATACTCTTCCGAAGAGCTTTTTATACTCACCCGGAGAGCACTTTATACTCACCTGGAGTGCTTTTTATACTCACCCGGAGAGCTTTTTATACTCACCCGGAGAGCTTTTTATACTCACCCGAAGAGCTCATTATACTCACCCGGAGAGCTCATTATACTCACCTGAGAGCTTTTTATATTCACCCGGAAAGCTATTTATACTCACAGGAGAGCTTTTTTATACTCTTCCGTAGAGCTTTTTATACTCATCCGGAGAGCACTTTATACTCACCTGGAGTGCTTGTTATACTCACCCGGAGAGCTTTTTATACTCACCCGGAGAGCTCATTATACTCACCGGAGAGCTTTTTATACTCACCCGGAGAGCTCTTTAAACTCACCTAGAGAGCTCATTATACTCACCGGAGAGCTTTTTATATTCACCCGGAGAGCTATTTATACTCAACTTGAAGAGCTTTTTATATTCACCCGAAAAACTCTTTATACTCACCTGGAGAGCTTTTTATACTCACCTGGTGAGATCTTTATACTCACTCGGAGAGCATTTTATGCTCACCCGGAGAACTCTTTACACTGACCTGGGGAACTTTTTATACTCACCCTTGAGGGCTTTTTATACTCTCCCTTAGAGCTCATTAGACTCACTTGGACAGCTCTTAATACTCACCTGGAGAGCTTTTTATACTCACCCTGGAGAGCTTTTTATAATCACCAGGAAGCTTTTTAAACTCACCCGGAGAGCTCTTAATACTCACCTGGAGAGCTTTTTATACTCACCCTGGAGAGCTTTTTATAATCACCAGGAAGCTTTTTAAACTCACCCGGACAGCTTTTTATAGTCACCTGGAGAGCTTTTTTTACTAATCTGGAGAGCTTTATATATTCACTCGGCGAGCTTTTTATACTCACTCGGAGAGCTCTTTATACTCCCCCAGAAGATTTTTAGACTCACCCGGAGAGCTTTTTAGACTCACCCGGAGAGCTTTTTATACTTTTCCGTAGAGCTTTTTATACTCACCCGGAGAGCACTTTATACTCACCCGGAGAGCTTTTTATACTAACCCGGAGAGCTCTTTACACTCACCCAGAGAGCTCATTATACTCACCAGAGAGCTTTTTATATTCACCCGGAGAGCTATTTATACTCACCTTGAAGAGCTTTTTATATTCACCCGAAAAACTCTTTATACTCACCTGGAGAGCTTTTTATACTCACCTGGTGAGATCTTTATACTCACTCGGAGAGCATTTTATGCTCACCCGGAGAACTCTTTACACTGACCTGGGGAACTTTTTATACTCACCCTTGAGGGCTTTTTATACTCTCCCTTAGAGCTCATTATACTCACTTGGACAGCTCTTAATACTCACCTGGAGAGCTTTTTATACTCACCCTGGAGAGCTTTTTATATTCACCGGGAAGCTTTTTAAACTCACCCGGAGAGCTCTTAATACTCACCTGGAGAGCTTTTTATACCCACCCTGGAGAGCTTTTTATAATCACCGGGAAGCTTTTTAAACTCACCCGGAGAGCTTTTTATAGTCACCTGGAGAGCTTTTTTTACTAATCTGGAGAGCTTTTTATATTCACTCGGCGAGCTTTTTATACTCACCCGGAGAGCTCTTTATACTCCCCCAGAAGCTTTTTAGACTCACACGGAGAGCTTTTTAGACTCACCCGGAGAGCTCTTTATACTCACCGGAGAGCTTTTTATATTCACCTAGGGAGCTTTTTATACTCACCTTGGAGAGCTTTTTATATTCACCCGGAAAGCTCTTTATACTCACCAGGAGAGCTTTTTATACTCACCTGGAGATCGTTTTATAATCACCTGGTGAGCTCTTTATACTCACCCGGAGAGCGTTTTATGCTCACCCGGAGAACTCTTTACACTGACCTGTGAACTTGTTATACCCACCCTTGAGGGCTTTTTATACTCTCCCTGAGAGCCCTTTATACTTACTTGGAGAGCTCTTTATACTCACCTGGAGATCTTTTTTCACTCACCCAGGAGAGCTTTTTATAATCACCGGGAACATTTTTAAACTCACCCGGAGAGCTCTTTATACTCACCTGGAGTGCTTTTATACTTACCCAGAGAGCTCTTTATACTCACCGGAGAGCTTTTTATATTAACCCAGAGAGCTTTTTATACTCACCTTGGAGAGCTTTTTTATATTCACCTGGAGTGCTTTTTATATTCACCCGGAGAGCTCTTTATACTCACCTGGAGTGCGTTTTATACTCACCCTGGAAAGCTTTTTATAATCACCGGGAAGCTTTTTAAACTTACCCGGAGAGCTCTTTATACTCACCTGGAGAGCTTTTTTTTACTAATCTGGAGAGCTTTCATACCCACCCGTAGAGCTTTTTATAGTCACCCGGAGAAATTTTCTTACTAATCTGGAGAGCTTTTTATAATCCCCGGGAAGCTTTTTAAACTCACCCGGAGAGATCTTTTACACTCACCTGGAAAGCTTTTTTGTACTAATCTGGAGAGCTTTTATACCCACCCGAAAAGCTTTTTTATAGTCACCTGGAAAGCTTTTATTTACTAATCTGCAGAGCTTTTTATATTCACTCGGCGAGCTTTTTATATCACCCTGAGAGCTCTTTATACTCCCCCAAGAGCTTTTTATACTCACCCGAAGAGCTCTTTAAATTCACCCGGAGAGCTTTTTATACTCTTCCATAGAGCTTTTTATACTCACCCGGAGAGCTCTTTATACTCACCTGGAGTGCTTTTTATACTCACCATGAGAACCTTTTATACTCACCCGGAGAGCTTCTTATACTCTCCCTAAGAGTTCATTATACTCACTTGGAGAGCTCTTAATACTCACCTGGAGAGCTTTTTATACTCACCCTGGAGAGCTTTTTATAATCACCGGAAAGCTTTTTAAACTCACCCGGAAAGCTCTTTATACGCAACTGGAGAGCTTTTTTGTACTAATCTGAAGGGCTTTTATACCCACCCGAAGACCTTTTTATAGTCACCTGAGGAGCTTTTTTTTTTTACTAGTCTGGAGAGCATTTTATATTCACTCGGCGAGCTTTTTATACTTACCCGGAGAGCTCTTTACACTCACCCAGAGAGCTCTTTATACTCACCGGAGAGCTTTTTATATTCAACCAGGGAGCTTTTTATACTCACCTTGGAGAGCTTTTTATATTTACCCGGAAAGCTCTTTATACTCACCAGGAGAGCTTTTTATACTCACCTAGAGAGCGTTTTATAATCACCTGATGGGCTCTTTATACTCACCCAGAGAGCTTTTTATGCTCACCGAAGAACTCTTTACACTGACCTGGAGAACTTGTTATACCCACCCTAGAGGGCTTTTTATACTCTTCCTGAGAGCTTTTTATACTCATCCGGAGAGTTCGTTTCACTCACCAGGAGAGCTTTATATACTAACCTAGAGAGCGTTTTATAATCACCTGGTGAGCTCTTTACACTTACCCGGAGAGCTTTTTATGCTCACCCGGAGAACTCTTTACACTGACCTTGAGAACTTGCTATACCCACCCTTGAGGGCTTTAGCTTTTTATACACACCCTAGAGAGCTTTTTATAATCACCAGGAAGCTTTTTAAACTCACCCGGAGACCTCTTTATACTCACCTGGAGAGCTTTTTATACTCACCTGGACTGCTTTTTATACTTTCCCGGAGAGCTCTTTATAGTCACCGGAGAGCTTTTTATATTAACCCAGAGAGCTTTTTATACTCACCTTGGAGAGCTTTTTATATTCACCTGGAGTGCTTTTTATACTCACCCGGAGAGCTCTTTATACTCACCTGAAATGCTTTTTATACTCACCCTGGAGAGCTTTTTATTATCACCGTGAAGCTTTTTAAACTCACCCGGAGAGCTCTTTATACACACCGGAGAGCTTTTTATATTAACCCAGAGAGCTTTTTATACTCACCTTGGAGAGCTTTTATATTCACCTGGAGTGCTTTTTATACTCACCCGGAGAGCTCTTTATACTCACCTGGAGTGCTTTTTATACTCACCCTAGAGAGCTTTTTATAATCACCGAGAAGCTTTTTAAACTCACCCGGAGAGCTCTTTATACTCACATGGGGAGCTTTTTATACTCACCTGGAGTGCTTTTTATACTCACCCGGAGAGCTCTTTATACTCACCGAAGAGCTTTTTATACTCACCCTGGAGAGCTTTTTATAATCACCGGGAAGCTTTTTAAACTCACCCGGAGACCTTTTATACCCACCGAAGAGCTTTTCAGTCACCCTGAGAAATCTTTTTACTAATTTGGAGAGCTTTTTATATTCACTCGGCGAGCTTTTTATACTCACCCAGAGAGCTCTTTATACTCACCCGGAAAGCTTTTTATTCTCTTCCGGAGAGCTCTTTATACTCACCTGGAGAGCTTTCAATACTCACCTGGTGAGCTCTTAATACTCATTCAGAGAGCTTTTTATATTCACCCGGAGAGCTCTTTACACTTACCTGGAGAACCTTTTATACTCACCCTTGAGGGCTTGTAAAACTCTCCCTGAGAGCTCTTTATACTCACTTCGAGAGCTCTTTATACTCACCTGGAGAACTTTTTATACTCTTCCCCTGAGCTTTTTATACTCACACGGAGAGCTTTTTATACTCTTCCTGAGAGGTCTTTATACTCATCCGGAGGGTTCTTTATACTCACCAGGAGAGCTTTTTATACTCACCTGGAGATCTTTTTATACTCACCTGGTGAGCTCTTTATGCTCACCCGGAGAGCTCTTCATACTCACCCGGAGAGCTTTTTATTCTCACCCGGAGAACTCTTTACACTGACCTTGAGAACTTGTTATACCCACCCTTGAGGACTTTTTATACTTTCCCTGAGATCTCTATATACTCACTTGGAGAGCTCTTTATACTCACCTGGAGAGCTTTTTATCCTCACCCTGGAGAGCTTTTTATAATCACCGGGAAGCTTTTGAAACTCACCTGGAGAGCTCTTTATACTCACCTGGAGAGCTTTTTATACTCACCCTGGAGAGCTTTTTATAATCACCGGGAAGCTTTTGAAACTCACCTGGAGAGCTCTTTATACTCACCCTGGAGAGCTTTTTATACTCACCGGGAAGCTTTTGAAACTCACCTGGAGAGCTCTTTATACTCACCCTGGAGAGCTTTTTATAATCACCGGGAAGCTTTTGAAACTCACCTGGAGAGCTCTTTATACTCACCCTGGAGAGCTTTTTATAATCACCGGGAAGCTTTTGAAACTCACCCGGAGAGCTCTTTATACTCACCTGGAGAGCTTTTTATACTCACCCTGGAGAGCTTTTTATAATCACCGGGAAGCTTTTGAAACTCACCCGGAGAGCTCTTTATACTCACCTGGAGAGCTTTTTTGTACTAATCTGGAGAGCTTTTATACCCGCCCGAAGAGCTTTTTTATAGTCACCCGGAGAGCTTTTTTAACTAATCTGGCGAGCTTTTTATATTCTCTCGGCGAGCTCTTTTTACTCACTTGGAGAGCTTTTTATGCTCACCTGGTGAGCTCTTTATACTTATTCAGAGAGCTTTTTATACTCTCTCGGAGAGCTCTTTACACTGACCTGGAGAACTTTTTATACTCACCCTTGAGGGCTTTTTATACTCTCCCTGAGAGTTCTTTATACTCACTTGGAGAGCTCTTTATACTCACCCGGAGAGCTCTTTATGCTTACTTTGAGAGCTCTTTATACTCACCCGGAGTGCTTTTTATACTCACCCGGAGATCTCTTTACACTCACCTGGAGAACTTTTTATACTCATCCGGAGAGATCTTTATACTCTTCCTGAGAGCTTTTTATAATCATCCGAAGAGTTTTTTATACTCACCCGGAGATCTCTTTACACTCACCTGGAGAGCTTTTTATACTCTTCCGGAGAGCTCTTAATACTCACCCGGAGAGCTTTTTATACACTTCCGAAGAGCATTTTACTCTCACCTGGAGAACTCTTTATACTCACCCGAAGAGCTTTTTATGCTTACCTGGAGAGCTATATATACTCGCCCCGGAGAGCTTTTTATACTCACTTGGAGAGCTTTTTATACTCACCCGTTGAGCTCTTTATACTCACTTTGAGAGCTCTTTTTTCACCTGGAGAACTTTTTATACTTACCTTGGAGAGCTTCTTATACTCACCGGGAAGCTTTTAAAACTCACCCGGAGAGCTCTTTATAGTTACCCGGGAAGCTTTTTATACTCGCTGTATTACACTGTTTATTCTTTCCAAGTTTATAAAAAGCACGATATTGGTCTCAGCTATAAATAGATATAGATGCCAGAGAGGGTTTCCCGGATGACGATATAACGTGATATCAAAAGTAAGTTGTCAAGTGGCTTTCTTAGTTTACGTGGCTTAGTTAGGAAATACCTGTTTGTAATGACGAGTGGGTGTTTATGCCTGACTGTTCACACAGATCTAAAACACCAATGTACAGCAGTTTGCAGGACCTTTTTAGGTAACAATTTGGTTATTTTAGAAAATGAGTTTGGTCCAAAATGCCGAATACCACCTTTAAATGTTGACAAGAAGAGCTCATGGATGTATGACTACAGGGCGCCGCGAGAGGCGTGTGATTTTGCAACAAAAGTAATAATTCATGTTGATGCAGTAAGTCAAACATAACAAATAAATAAACACATCTGAACATACTGCTTGTAAACAGATGCAGCCGGCTGACACATGCTTGCTTCTTTTAAGTTTATCATTATGTTTACATTTAAAAGCAGAAAATGTCAGATAGATAGATTTTCGCACTGAAAGCAAAACCAATACAGATTCCGAATATTCACTGGTGTTTCTATTATTGCTTGCTGTCCCTATATTCTTAGTTACAGCTAGCCATTGTTAACGCTCGGAAAAACAACAACACCGCTCCTTATTACGAATAACATACAGTCCGAACATCGAAGGATGTACAGAGAAACAGTCTTAGCTACTTAGTTAAGTATCAAAGTGTAATGTCGTACCGATAATCCAAGTTCAATTACGTTCAATGTTTAGGCATTTCAATAATAATAATAATAATAATAATAATAATAATAATAATAATAATAATAATAATAATAATAATAACCACAAAATCTCGTTTTTCTGCTATGTTTATGTGACAGTTACGGGCACACAAAAATAAACTTAAGATAAAAATATAAAAAAAATAATAATAAAGAACGCCGTTTATCGAATTAGGAATCGTATTTTATCAGGGTTATGAAAGTCCGCAAAACCGACTTTCCCCATGTGCAAATTTCAGTGAGCATTCCTTATATAAGCCTTCGTATACCAGCGTGGCGCCAAAAATTACTTGCCAAGCAGGCGACGCCCGTGCATGGATGTGCATTTCTGAATTTTGTTAGATAAAACGAAATAAATGTATTTCCCAGAAGGCACTTGCGAGGTCGGTGAATTAAGCATTAAGGTGTCCAAACATTGTTCATTCTCGGGACGTGCACGTTGTAATTCGTTCAATTTTGCTCCGTTATGAAAGGAAAGAATTAAAAAGCTGTGTTCAGTTTGATAAGTTAAACGTTGTATTGGACAGTTTACCTGTATCAAGTATCATATCTGACCACTGTTTAGGGTATTTGTGCGTAATTTTGGGGAAATTAATACTTTTTTTTTCTAAGCAAAGATATTTTTAAACACTATCTCACTTGTAAGACAGTGTAACTCTTTAAAACGCATTCTTAATTTTCAGTCTTACAAATTCTTTAAATAAGCACTACTATCTTTTAAGATAAACATTGACGTCAGATCGGATTACCCGGATGAAGACGTAATCTGAACTCAGAACTTCCTGATTTTCTGCTATTAAAATTGCGAAAGGTGCAATGTTGCTCAGACGGGAAATACTATGTTTATAATGGCGATTGGGTGTTTTGCTTCACTTTTTATACATACATTTAATTATACAATCATATATATTATGTCTGTATTGATCTACTTCTGTTAATGTGTATATAAAAATGTTAACATTATGTTCAGGTTTTACAACAGGTTACATGTTCACTATAGTTATCTGCAACGTATTCTTTTTGTAATACAAATGCAAATTATGCCTTATTTAAGATATACTATTACACTCATGTGATATATAAAAATGAAATTGTAAAGTTTAATGATGTGTTTAATAGTTTACATAGATTTTATTTAAAATAATGCCTGAAATTACAATGCAGCTAATCATTTTGAGGGTTCTGTTCAAGTAACAAGACTCAGTTGATTGTTTGAGGACAGAATGTTTGGTTCAAACTGTCGAACAACAACTTTAAATTAAAACAATAAGCTGTATATTTCAAAACTTGAAAGTATATTACAAGCTGTACTTTCATAGCATCTTTCATACATAACGCTCTGTTGGAGCAATTTATCGGTTTGTAACCTTTACTTGGATAAAATCTTCTATAAATGTACATGTACATTACAAATGTCCAGACAATCTAAATGTCACAATAATGGTTATAAAATTCTCACCACACAAACAAACAACAATCTAAATGGCTGTAATATAAACTTTTTCCTGCCACATGATGACACTGAAAATATTCACAATGGTTTTCTCTTTATTTTGTGACAAAATAATTAGTTAATGTGACCTTAAAGGCGGTTTCCGACAGCTTGGACCAGATTTTCTTTCTCTGAAAGAATCAAATACATGTCAATTATTGTTGCCTAAAAGAATTTCGCATAATGCTGATTATTGATGTCCTACATCAATGTGAAAAGTGAAGCATAATGCATCACTCGTCATTACAAATAGGTATTTCCTATCTGAGCCACGCTGCACAGTTAGCTTTATTTAAACTAAAAAAGTTATGCGACCTCTAACTTAATATCTTCATTTGGGTACACCGCTCTGACGTCGATATCCATTTTTAGCAGAAATCCTGAACATGCTTGTTTATAGTTTTGGAAAGAATGGACATGTAGAGCAATCCAAACCAAGTTTACGTGTATTTGATGAAGGCAAACTGTCGGATATCAGCTTTAACGAAGAAATACACCACGCTAAGCAGATAAATGGCCAAATCATGCACTAAGTGGTGCAAGTCTGATTTTTATGAGCACTAAGATGGACGTGCGTAATTAAAAACACAGTGAGCCACCTTAAACGTCAGGATGGCTGCTATTTTTAGGTAGCAAATCCAGCTACAGATTGAAAACATCCCTTTATCTGACACATCATGTAAAGCCTACAAAACCCGATTATCAGAATTTTATTATTGCCACTTTTGATTAAGCTCCGCAGTATTAAGTAAATGCGAAATGAGACAGTGTGGAACACACCTTACAGAAAACATGGTCTCCCATTTCATGTGCAAGTTAAATCATGTTCTCATTCAGTCCCGGTTTGACAGGTGGTGCAAAACAGCCGCTATACTGAGATCATATGGGGCGTTTTGTAAATGAAAGGTAACTACGGAGGAGGCATAAGCTTCCAGTTTTTAAACACGGTTTATTGACGGTTTACACCGCGTTGTTATGGTGAAGACCCGGTCGATGCCGGCGATGACCGGCGGACCAGGTTTTGCTCAGGTGGTGCCCTGACTACAGCCAGTTACATTACGGAATTCCCGTGTGTGATGAACAGTTTCATACCGGTTTTCAGCGGATTAGATCTGCACAAAATGTTATTAAGTTCTTATGGATGTGTAACTCTTGCATACAGTTTTGCATAAAAAATTGACATGCGAAAGGCCAAAAATAACATCAAGAAATCGCATAAAATTGTAAAAAACTGCAACCTTGCTAAAATGAGATTCGTTTCGTGTGATCTCCCTAGAAAAATACAATTACACTATTTTGAGGACAAAAAAACTAAATTGTGATAATAAAATAGCTTTATATGTAATTGGTCATCGATTGCTCATGAACAGTTAACTTGTAAATATAATTATAAGACTGTTATGTATCGGTTCATAGTATCCGCTTTTAGGAACAAGCTATTAAGAGTTATTACCCCTTGGAATCTTAAAGTAGGGATTCGTGTACAAGGCAAAGCGGAATCTTTTTTATGACCTGAGATACATCGATGATTCTATCTAGAAATTTTTTAGTGTTATTCATTACAGCTGAAAGCTGTCACAATGACAATCTCTGTGCTGGTTTGATGTACAATAGAATACAACCATTCATTATCTATCATTAAATGTAATATTACAGTTGCCAGCGTAGAGTTTGGTCGTGTAGTAAATATATTAAATAAAACACGTAGGCAATCTTCGAGAGAAATACTTGTACAGGCTTGCAAGTAGTTGGAGTTGCGTTTTTGTTGTTGTTACTATAAATCACATGCCACACAGCGATTTCTGTGCTTTAAATATACTGCAAACAATAATATATTAAACACTTTGAAAGAGTTCGGGGCGAAGGACTCAATATGGGAAGGTCTTCCAGCTGACTTACGGGTCGCCGGTGGTTCTACCCAGACATTAATATGGGGGCTTCCTCCATTAAAATAGCTGGACGTTGCTATAATGATCATAAGTGGTCGCCGCAATGTATTTCAAAAACAAAACTAAAAAGTTTAAAACGGCGTTGCGTTTTTCATCCCCTTCCGATGGAATCGGGGGGTGGTATTGTTTTGCCGTTGTCCGTCCGTCCTCCCGTCCGTCCGAATTTTGTTTACGTGCTATTTCCCGGCAACTACTGACTAGATTTCAATAAAACTTTGTGAGAACTTTCAATACCAAACTGAGATGCGCATGACATTGGCATGGTTCAGTTGGACCCTTCAACACAGAATTATGGCCTTAATTAGTTATGTAGTATGTATACAGATTAACATTATGGCTCCTGAATAATATTTCGTTCCTGTGCTTTTTTTGGCAATTACTGAAGAAATCATACAACTGTAATTCATACAACGTTGAAACGCAATAGTCTGAAATTTATTCTTTGGTGCTGAGTCGTATTGTTTGCACTGAACTGACCAACCCACACGTACTACAGCACATATCATCACTTTTTGCGATTGCACATATTTTTTTCCATCAAGATGATAACCACAAAGTTATTTATTGAAAAAATATATTACTGACTTCTTCCCATTTGTTTTAATGCAAATTCTGACTTTATCCTTTTTTTATAAACAAGCACCGATCGGCGGTGGACATAATGGTCTCTGAAGAGTCATGTTTGTTTTGTTTTCTCTGAATCGAGAACAATGAGCCAAATCGAAATAAAGTGTTCTTACAGATATTCTATTTTTATTTTTCATAATATCGCACTGAAAACGCGACAAAGACAGTGCTAAATAATCGTCCCAACGGCGTATGACCACTTATTGTACAAAGGTCAGCAACGCTAACCGTAATATTATTACAAACATATTTGTTACATTGTTACTCTTTTAAGAATGACGTATTAGAGATAAAATTTTGACCACATTTCCAATTTTTGGCGAAAGATCGTGCTTAACTTGTTCACGCCTTTGTCGTTTTCACGAGTTCTAACATCGCACCGCCTGGTTCAGAAAACATACAATTAACATTTGTCAAGTTAATTAATTGTGCCTGACATAAAAGCTTTCAAAAGGTGTGTATCGTATTTAATTAGGGTCGGTAGGTACACTACTTCGCGATGAGTTAAATTAATTTCAAAGAAATGGTCTGTGCGTTTCCAAACAGCAACGTTACGTTATTTAGACGGTAAATAGTAGACAATAATAATAAAAAATAAGACAGCAATGCCCTTTCTCAAGAAGTTCAGCCACTGTAGGTCTCATATTTACAAACATCATCAGGCGACTAATTATTTATAATAAGCGATTTCAAACTGCTTGGCCGCAGGCAACGCTATACTGTGGTGGGGGTGGGGGTGGGTGTGGTGTGGCGTTTAGAACGAAGTATCCCTAAGACGAAATCCATTTCGGTTGTTTTGGCATAGATGGTCAGAATCCCTTCTGTGAATTTTCCTAGGCAGACTGAATCCCGTAGATGCATTTTGTGGTGGGTGAAGGACTCTCACTGTCTCAGTACAAAGAATTGTCTAAGTGCAGGAAGAGGGATGGGATTAGCCGGCATTTTTGCCGATACTGTGCAGCGACATTTCTATCATTATAACACAGGGCACTTATGAGGTGCCCATGGACTGAACCCGGCCGGTCCATTTTACTGACACCGACGAGTCAGGCGTAACGATGTCCTCTTAGCCCCGAGCGTTAGGAAGGAAGCCATTACTACCAACTTTAAAGTCTTTATTTTGACCCGGCCGGGGTTCGAACCCACGACCTGCCGATCCGCAAGCCGACGCTCTACCACCTGAGCTATTGCGGCCGGTCCTGATGATGATAATGATGATGATGATGATAATAATGATGATGATGATGATGGTGGTGAAGATGATGAAGATGATGAAGATGATGATGATGATGATGATGATGATGATGATGATGATGATGATGATGATGATGATAATAATGATGATGATGATGATGATGATGATGGTGGTGAAGATGATGATGATGATGGTGATGATGATGATGATGATGATGATGATGATGATGATGATGATGATGATGATGATGATGGGGGTGAAGATGATGATGATGATGATGATGATGATGATGATGATGATGATGATGATGATGATGATGGGGTGAAGATGATGATGATGATGATTATGATGATGATGATGATGATGATGGGGGTGAAGATGATGATGATGATGATGATGATGATGATGATGATGATGGTGATGATGATGATGAATGTGGAATCGAGTATTAAAAACACGATCAAGTAATATTACGTAATAACATGGCTAAGTCAACATTTTGAAATGCATAGTGGTAGTTTATGCTTCGTCTATTTACTGTCTAAAATTTCCAGACTGACACTTTAGTGGCGCGATGGACATACCGTGAATAAAAATATTTGCATTTGTTTCAAACATAATTATATACAAACGCCGACAAAAACCGGTGTCACAGCTAGCGAGTGAATAATTAATTATTTCAAAATAAATTTTACGATCAAGATTCGTGAACTGTTCGCTGCTTTGTCGGATTAGTCCGAGGACGCTAAACCCACACGGGACTGTTAATAACGTGGTATCCGACAGTTTAGACTAACTTTTATTTCTCAAATGAACAAATAAGTTATTGTTACCTGAACAGGTCCTACAAAATGCTGTTCATTGATGACTCCGATCTGTGTGAACAGTGAAGCATAAATCCCCACTCGTCATTGCAAAGGGGTATTTCCTATCTGAACCACGGTGCAGAGATAGCTATTTTTAAATAAAGGAAACCACGTGACAACTTAGTGTTGAAATGTTTCGTTATCCGGGCAGTCCCCGCTGAAGTCGGTATCTGTTTTAAGTCGATATCACTTTCATGCTTATTTATAGATTTGGAAAGAATGATGATGTTTGTGGCAATGTGTATAATCAAACAACAATGGGAGTGTTTAAAACCGCCTTTGCTTATACTTAAGTGTAAGTTTATGCAGAATTTATGCATTAATTTCCAGAAACCCTGAACAAATAGTGTTATATGCATTTGGTATAGGTAAAATGTCGGATACCAACTTTAATTTTAAAGAATCTAGTGGGAAAAAGTTGGCGGAGACATTTCTTATAAAACAATTAGAATCAAAGTGTCAAAAATGCATCTGCAGGAATCATTATAAATGCACATTTAAATAGATAAAAATAACGTACAATCCTCATTTCTTTGTGATTTGGGTGACACAATATCAATTGTTTTGTTAATTGGCTGATTTAATGATTTTATCAGCTATTTGTGTCCCATTTTCACTGACATTGTCTCAAAGCCTCAGGCCAGTCCATTCAACTAATGCTCCTCTCGTAATACTTCGACAACGACCCCCCAGTGCAATTCGTCATTCCGTTGACAACCGATGTTGTTTTCGTAAAACTTCGGCAAAGTCCGACAGCGCCATCCGTTGTTCGTTTGACAACCGAAGGCGGAACGAGGGACATACCGTTCGCTAATGAGTATCTCGTGTATATAGATGGTGTCTTACAAGTAACTGGGGTCATTTTTCGTGTTCGTTCAAGACCGTCATTACTAACTGGATAAACTTTACGCTTTACTTTCAGTAGTGACATTGACATGATAGGATCACCGGTGTGGGGATTGTACACACATATCGTAAAATCGTTCAATAGGACCGTATTTTTGCCATAAATTGTACTCAAAAACAAAAGGGTTTTATTGTTACGTTGAATTAATTAGACCTTGTTAATATAATTTGATACTAAAATTATTAACACCAAGTATTTACGTAGGTTGTATTGTTTTAATCTAGGCAATATAAGAACAAGGACTTAAAATGATTTCCCAATTTTCAATTGCTTTCGAAATGGGGTAGATACGAACAGACCGCACAAATTGAAACATTGAACTTTCATATATACCCGAAACAAGTTTTCAAGGAGCAGAAGCATTCTATTAAATCGGATTTTACCTCAAGGAAAATGCCAAAATTTAACGAATCCACGACGGAGCATGCGGGTGACGACGGAGATGGATTTTCTGACGCTGGTTCGATCAAGAAACCCGGATGGGTAGATTTGGCGCCATTAGATGGAATAGCAGACGACCCTCTACTTAATCGACTGGTATACAAGGTATGATTTGATTTCCCTTTTTTTCTATTTGATTTACATTTTATATTGCACTCAACGTTTTAAATGGAGAACAGAGGGAGTGCTTCCATATCAGTGGTTGTTAGTAATATTACATATACCTAATTTGTTATTTACTTTAGACAATGCCACAATTGATTGTATACAAAAAAATCGCTGATAATGACTATATGCTTTAAGCGTAATGTTTCTTTTATTTCTACGTATGGATCTGCCCTGATCTTCTTTTGCGCGCGTTTGTGTAATTAGCACTTTTGAGTGCAATTCGTACTTTTGCGTCCTTTATTGGGGAATCTGTTAAATTTTAAAAATACTTTCATTTTTGTGTCTTTGTATAAAGAGTTTTATATCATTGAAAAATCTGCACACATATGATACCAAGACGATAAATAAAAACACAAAACAACGTTTTCTTCTGTTGCAATATCCTATTATGTTGATTTTCTGTATTTAGCTCTGAACTCTTCATCTTAAGATAGAAAAAAAAAGATATTCATTCTTATTCACGTAAACTAAAGCAACACGCATGACAGATATAAACGCAAAACAGTTAACTCATTTTGGGTCTATGTTTTATAAAATTGCTCCTCAGTCTCGCGCTAATTGAACGAGTCCCTTTTTGCCACCTATATAGTCCACATACGCTGTATTGCTTTTTGCCAAATACCTCTTTGCTTTTGCACTGTTCTGAAACATCTTTAAAAACAAAAAGAAATAAACACGATTTGGTTTGCAATTCGTCGAAGGTAACCAAGTGCCGCTAAAACACGACGCCGTAGTAATGTAATGGAGTGGCGTAGTGGTACAGTCGCCGACAAGTTACTCTTCCGATAGCTCAACCTATCATCTCGTGGGTTCGAGTCCCGTTCAGGCCGAAAGACTAAATGTTGGAAGGTCTTCAAGCCCTCCTGCTATGCGTTGGTGGTGCTACCTAGACGTTTGTTTTCCGCCAACAAAATAGCTGAAGGTCGCTATACTGATCGTAAGTGGTCGCTGCGGGAATATAATGGTCACCGTAGAGTCATTACGATCGCATTGTTTTTTAACAGTTCGCTTAGTCTTTTGTTTATTTTTTGCTTCTGCTGTTTTTGCTGTCGTTTTCCTATTTTACAACGAGTCTTTCCAAATCTGTACTTTAAGATAAACGAGGTGATATTTGCTTTAGATATTGCCAGAGATCGAAAGTGATCGGCATATGTATATGTTACAAAAGCGCAATCCAGAAGAAATATCTTTTATTATTGCTATTACTATAAATTCTAGCGTGGAAGTGTTGCCACGTTCGGCCATATTTTATATTGTTGTGCGCAAATCTTTGGAAATCTATGCTGCGATTTTTCCATTTTCTGTCAATTATCTATCATATCTTTTAAATCGTAAATAATTCAAAATGAAAAGATTATATCAAGACATGACAAGGCGCGGACAGACTTGCTTCACATGTTTTCTATCTGTTTGCATATTTAAATTTCCGCATGCCCAAGGTTTCAACACTGCGAATGTACAAATTATTTTAATAATCGTGTTCACGACATGTTTGTTCTGTCTATAATTGCTTTAATTGCTTTTCGAACATCAGAACAGGCATAAATGTCACGAAAATAGTGTTTATAAATGACGCATCGGCATGGCCAGATAGTTCATCAGCGAAACAAATCTGACAAGAGTGTAAAACTGCATGCACTTAATGACGCTTTAATGTAATTAATGTAATATAAGGCTGACAAAAATGGACAATTTGTTTAGCGGGCTTGGTTTTTGGTCTTTTTTTCTGACCGCATTGGATTTATATAGATTATTTTGTTGCTAAATTTCATTTCTTAAATGAATACAGAAACAAACAAAAGATAGAGATAATATCGGAAGATTACGCTGGTTTCTCTTGAAATAGGAATATTACAGCTCAAATATAATTTCAAATGCAAGATATTATCATTGCTTGAAGTTTTTGGTAATTGAAAAAAATGCACTGTTTTAGGCCCCCCCCCCCCCCCCCACACACACACACACACTCACACACTCCACCTGATAAAATCGTTTTTCTTATCAACGCATCTAATTCTTGAAAATAACTCTAGTTCTTTAAGTTTCACGACAGATTATGATCAATAAAAATGCACAACAAATTATGGGAGATCGGTGCTTGTAAGAGAATGCATTTTTCCTTTCATGGGGTAGCTGTCAAAAACAGGAAATCGCTATTCTGTAAGACAATTTTCTGAGAAAAGAACAGAGTATTCCGGTTTTTTTTTAACATTGCAGCTTGCAACAATAATGTGTAGCTTGCAATTATAGAAAAATAGCTGGCATTTATATGAATTCGCAGCTGGTAAGCAAAGTGTTGCTTAACAAAAGAAAGCGAGTATACTGATCTTAGCAAAGCAACTTGTATACACAGATGTAGAAAAGAAAGGAAAACAAAGTTGCAAATATTTTACTTCCCAACAGAGTAATGGTTCGTTACTGTCAAATGTTTATGTAATTAATCGGCAGTGTAAGAGAGTGTTTAGTTCCTAGGATGGTCAACTTGTTGTTTAAAGCGCATGCTCTCTATGGCGCCTTGGATGTCTTACATCCTAGCTTTTTCTTATAATGACAGGGAAAAAATCTGATATATAAAGCCAACATAAGTTGATTATTTAGCAGTCCCACTGAGCTTTCACTAGAAAGCGAAACTTAAAAGTTTTTTATCCAATATGCAACTTATGTAGATATTATTTCAATAAAAATGAAGAAAATCGGAAATTAAAGCATTTTAAGAAAACAACGTTTATATAAATATGTGAATATGTTTAAAAGCGGCTAGATGATGATGGAATTTAAGTGGTAAGACACTCACGAGAGACAGAGAAAGAGAAAGGCGTCGGTTAGAAGTACCTCTGTCCTTATATTATCATTTGTCTGAAGTCAACCTTCAACTAAACATGACCCTTACTATTCATTTTTATTAAACATGAACCGGGCATTCTAAGAAACAGGCCGTAAAACGCAAATGTTTATGTCTGGTAGTTATGTGGGCTCGAATAATTCGATGACATTACGTTAATGAAATGTGGCAAAATTACGAGCATTTAAAATGCCATTTTCTTTAAAGTCATTTAAGAGACAATAAACCTCAACGATAAAACTGCCACACGCATAAAACTATAAATCTGCAGTTTTTTTCCATGCACACTAAATATCAACAGTTTACTTTTCGGACATAAATCTCACAAATCAACTCAGTTTTAATTTTCGTTAGCAACGCCTCTTTTCTCATGTGTAAACTGACGGGAGAAGTAAATGAAACTGGTACGGCTGTTCTAAAACATCGTGTATCATATTTAATTATCTTAGACCGCTAAGGTTAACACATTACATTGTAACTTAATGAAGGTCTTAACGTGGATAATAATTTAACAACACAGGTATAACGCCATTTTTTACCTGGCAGTTTGTTTAAAATAATTAGGATTGGTTCAAAAGTGGTTGAAAAGCATTTAAAAACAGTAGAGACTTTTAGGCGGCGTTGAAAACACGAAGTCTGAGCATGCCCTAGCATTACCTCCTTATAATGTACTTATTATATACATATATATTGGCAGTATGACATGTTTACTGTGAAATGTGTTGAGTAAAATATAAATAACATATAGACATAACAGATATTTCACGGCAAATTTTAGAAAATAATTTGCTTCTTTGCTGCGTTGCGCAAAATCATCCGTCTAAGAAAAGTCCGACATGTGAGGTTTATGTCCGAAAACGTAAACTGTTGATATTTAGTGCGCATGTAAAACACTGCAGATTTATAGTGTAATGCGTGTGGCAGTTTTATATTTAAGGTTTATTTTCTCTAAAATGACTTTAACAAACACCATAAAGCAAGAAAATGACATTTTAAATGTTTTCACAGAGCTCGTAATATTGCCACATTTTGTTCATGTAATGTCATCGAATTATTCAAGCCCACATAACTACCAGACATAAACATTTGCGTTTTACGGCCTGTTTCTTAGAATGCCAGTTAGACAGTACCATTTGCGAAAAATATTAGGCTATAGT